>VZSR01002395.1:2895624-2977022 GCA_013398615.1 Brachypodius melanocephalos | reverse complement strand
CCCCGGCCCGCAAGCGCAGCGCTGAGCGGCTGAACCTTTCCAGGATTTCCCGTGGGAATTGGCCCTGGAGGGCCGGAGGGAGGGGGGACAGCACCGGCCGTGGCTGGGGCGGCTGTGCCCGGGCCGGGGGCGCGGATGCCTTTGGGTGTAAGCACAAGAGAGGACCCGCGGAGGGGACCCCGGCGCTGCGCTGGGGACAGCGGGGACCCGGCCGTGGCGGGGAGGGAAAGAAGGACAATCAGGGGTGGCAGAGCCCATCCCGGCACCCGCGCCAGCCCCGCATCCCCCCTCGCCGAGCACCGCTGCTATTTTCAAGAGTTATTTTTCGATATGGTGTTGAGACGCGACTCGGCGCTGCCCGGAGCCTCCGCAGAAAGAGAAGTCTATATTGTAGAAGGGTTTATTTTGCCGGGGACACGTCCGGGCAGGGCCATTGTCCCTCTGCCCATGGGCCATCAGGGCCTGGTGGCCGTGATTTATCCCCGGGCACGCAGGAGCATCACTGCTTTGTACCACGGCCACGCGAGGGGAAGGAATAAAAAATAAATTGCCTCCAGCCCGGGATGCCCGCTGGCCAAGCTGTGGCATGGTGGGGCCAGACGGGGTGCCAGGGGCTGGCACCTGCAGAGCAGCCACTGGAGGGGTGGGTGAGAGAGGTGGGCAACCTTTGCTCCGAGGGCATTGCAAAAAAAATTCTCCCAAAGAGGGGAAAGGGAATTTCGTCAGCTGCAGAAGCACCTGCTTCGTGGGAAGGGGAGGTGATTGGGGTGTGAGGTGCTCCTGGCATGGGTCACCCTCCTCCTTTGGTACTAAAGGGTGAGTGCAGGCAGTCAGGGAGGATCCCAGTGGCTTTGGCACACCCCACAAGCACCGTGGGGTCTGCTCCTGGCCAGGCTCACCCAGCAGTAGCCCTTGCTCAAAGCCCATCTCCCCCAGCACAGCCACAGCCCCTACCCTCAGACATTCAGCCCCATGGATAAGATCCAGCTCCACACTCTCTGCCCAGGGTGCCCAGCTCTGCCCCAGCCCCACAAGGATGCCCTGCCCATGGGGTCCCTGCCATCCTCTCTGTCTCTGGAGGGATGCTGATGATCCCAGGCTGCCCTTCAGGGAGGGCTGGGGGTGGATCCAGTTAATCGGCTCCTTCCAAAGGTGTGGAGGCTCCAGAAGCAGAGGGGAAAAACAAAAAGAATTAAAAAAAAAAAAAAAAAAAAAAAAAAGCCACATGAGAAAGCACATCACTGGTCTGTCCTTGTCCTTCCTTGCCCCCCACTCAGCTGGGTGCCTTGGTGCTGCAGGAGCTGCCCCAGCTGCATCCATGTGCCTCCCCCCTCCCCAGCCTTGGGTGCTGCTTCGTGCCAAGCTCTCGGCCTCGCTGGCACGGGTGGGGAGGGGCACGGGGGAGAGCTGTGCCTGCTGCTCTCCACCCCCCTTCGACAAGGCCAAAAGCCTCCTCCCCTCGCCGTGTAAATTTTGTACAGTTCCAGAAAGTGAGAGTCTTGTTTCCTGGGGGAATAAAAAGGAAAAAAAAAAAAAAAAAAAGGAAACCCAAAATAATAATGATAATAATAATAAATTTTAAAAAATAAAACCTTATTTATTGCCATGTCTTGGGGAGAAATGATCCCTCGAATTGCCCCCGGATTCGGGCCCAGGGCGTTGCTTTTGTACCCTGCCTCTGGTGTGTTGGCATGAGATGTGTACAGTCACCCCCTCTGCCGGGAGGGAAAGCAATGGCAAATAAACTCGGGATGCTCTTTAGCAGTTGCTGTCTTTGAGATTTTCTTCCTCAGAGGGAGGGCAGTGGTCACCACTGGCATCTCCTGCTCTGGCACCGTTGGCTCTTTGGGGTCAGGATTGCCAGGGTCACGTCTGGATGGTGGAACTGACACCCCTGGGTGCTGGAACGGGTGGCACTGGTCGCTGTGCCCTGGCTTTGTGCTGGCACAGAGAGGTTTGGGGTGGGTGGCACCCCAAGGTGGCACAGCTTTCCTGCCACCACTCAGCAGTGACAGTGGCTGTGCTTTGGTGGGCACAGGTGAGGTGGAAGGGCCATGCCAGGCAGGAGGGGTGAGGGGCGTCCAAACCCCTCCATGGGCACTGGTGTGTTGGCTTTCTATATTTTAATCATTTTAACATTTAATGCTTCTCAATTAAAGTGATTTCCTGGAGTAGATGCCAAGCTTAGGGCAAATGCACATTAACCACTTTCTGTATCGGTAGTTAAAGGCACCAAGGGATTTAACAGCAATCCGCAAGGCTGCTGGGGAAAGGTTTGGCTGAATAAAGCAGATTATAAACAATAATATATGTCTTTCTCTACTCCCCCCCACCCCCGCTTTTTTTTTTTTTTTTGGAAAGGCTCCAACCTCACAAACAGACCTAAAGTGCTATAAACATCTCCAGGCCCCAAATGTGCTCTCTGAAAGCACCGGCACCGCGGCTGCTGCTTTTCATCCCGGCTTTAACTGAGATTTTTTTATTGCCCAGCGTGTCCATCAAGGGAGGCAGTGGCTGTGCATTACTGCCCTGCACTGGGGTGGCCTTGCTTGTCCCCAACCTTGGTGCCACCACGTCTCCCTCACAAAGTCAGTGCGACCCCAGGCTTGGGGTTTGGTATCTTTGCTCCATCTACATCCTGCAAAAGTGCCAGGCTGTGATGAGCCAGCCTGCAGCTGTCCTGGGCAGGGGAAAAGGAGCAGAAATCATGGGGGTGGTTTTTGCTTAATATTAATTAATGGAAAATAACCTGCCCAAGGCATTTTGTCCCCACCACGGAGCCTGGCCTGTGCTGTGTGTGCTGTGGTGGCTGCAGTGACTTTGTCAGCATCAGGGAATGCTAGCAGGAGCCACAGACACTGTGAGGGGCCAAACCCCACGTGTGCCTGCTGCCCAGCCAGCCCTTGGCCAAGGGAATGTTCCCATTTATTCTCCTGAGGCTGGATGTGCTGCAGAACCCGACGGCAAGCACCTTCCTGTCACAGCCATGGAGGTTTCCTCTGCTCCCTCCAGGATGTAAATCTTGTCTGGGAAGAGCAAACTCATGGCAATATCCCTCAAGGATGGTCTCCTCCTGCCACACACCCACCCAGTGCAGCAGCCTCCCTCCCACAGCACAAACCCACCCTGGCAGCTCCCGTGGGCCCAGTTGGGATGCTGATGAGGGAGCACCAAACCCCATGATCATCCCACATCGCTCCAGCACTCAGGCATGGCCACAGGGAACATTTTTCCCACTTTCTGGGTACTTGGCCAGCTGAGAAGATCATAAAGTGTCTCAGACAGACCCAGAGGATGACAGGGTGGGTGCAGGTTTATCTGTGCTTAGCTCTTACCAGACCTCAGCCCTGAAGGAGCAACCCCAGGCATGGACACACAGCAGGAGACCCTGGAGCTGCTAACGGAGGTGGGGTTTAAAGCCATTCAACCCAGCAAAGTGGTAAAAGTCCTGTCAGCTTGGAGAAGCTGATTAGCAATATTTTTTGTGAGAACCAGAGGGACAGACAGACACCTGTATGACCCTGCTGTCTTTGCAGCTCTCCCTCTCCAGGACAAGTGCTTGAGCAGAACTTTCCAAGGGTTACAGCTGCACTGAGCTGCCTCCCATTCTTGTGGCTTCCAAGTCACTCCCTGCCAAAAAAACCCCAAACCCAAACAAACACATGGAGGATCGATCCCAAGACTGTGCTTTTATTTATATTATTTGTTTGGACCCAGGGAAAAAAAACCAAACAACCCAACAAACCCAAATTCGACCTGAACGGGAGAGACGAGCATCTCACCTGGCCCCGCATCCCCACAGAGGAGCTGACCGGTCAGCCCATGCTGCTCTGCTGAGACAGCCCATACAGTACTCATGTTTGAGACATTAAAACAACACTTGGGGCCTCCTCCAGGCCCTCTCCCCTCTCCCTCCCCCCTCAAATGTCATCAGAGCATGCCAAGCTCTGATGCCATCCTGCTCAGGGCATGCCTTGGCCCTCGTGCTGGAGAGCCCAGCCAGACCCTGTGCTTTAAAAGGTCCCCTCGAAGCCCCGAGGTGTTTGGGGAGGGCAGCAGGGAGGGGGAGGAAGGGGCGTTATTGCAGAGCCTCTCTGTGCCCCCGGGGGGGCTCAGGGCTCGCTGTTGCCGTGCTGCTGCAGGGCTGAAGTGATGGCTTTGGAGTCCGTCACCTCCTCGGGCAGGCAGCCCTCCTGGTCCCGCAGCCTGGGGTCAGCTCCCGACTGCAGCAGCAGCTCCACGATGTCCAAAAACTCGCAGGTGGCAGCTGAGGGGAGAAAGGGAAGGGTTAGTGTGGGGATGTTGGCCCGAGGTGGCGGTGAGGGGCGTTTTTGGAGCGGTGGCTGTAGCTGGAGGCAGGAAATGCCAGCTCAGCACCTGGCCCGGAGCAGCAGAGCATTGCTGGGGCGGTGCTCAGGACTCAATGTATTGCTTTGGATTTAATAGTGCAAAGGAAGGAGAAAAGACAGAGTGAGAGCAGTGCAAAGCCAGAATTCCTGAGGGGGTGCCACTGGTGCAACCTGCAGTCCAGGCAGAGGTGCTGGGAGCTCAGCGATCTGCAGGGCATCACCTGGGACACAGAGGGAGTCTGGGCACAGCCTGGCTAAGGCTCCTTCATGTCCAGGAAAGGAGACTGACCCTGGGAAGGGCCCCCAGAGTGCTACTGCACCCCAAAGTGCCACCTGGGACAGCATTCCCTGCCTGATTTTGTACCTAGAGTTTATAACACATTCACCATCTATAATGGGTCTATCAGCCCTTGCCCCTCACCTGCCTCCTGAATCCCCCAGGGAGCAGGCAGCACATCTCAGGCACGACATCTTCAGTACTGCCTCACTCCTCACTTCTGCCCATCACTTCTCTTTGCACAAAATTCAGGTGATTTACAGCTGCTGGCCACCACTTCCTCTAGCACCAGCTCCAGGCCACTGTGCCCATGGCCTGGGACAACTGTTACTGGGACACCTCTACTAGCAACTATTTTTTCATCCCTCATTTTCTCTGCCAAGATAGAGTCAAGTCTGAGCTCTTCTCTGTCCTAGGATGCTAAAAAAACAGAACCAGGAAAATCAGAAAAATTATTAACACTGAAGAGCTGGACTTGGCTGCAGCAGAAGTCCCAGACCCTGGATTTTCCCTTCAGCCTGTGCAACTCAGACCCTAGTGAAGCCAAAACCTGCCTTACAAGGCCATGAACTGGTAGCTTCCTCTTGCATTGGTAGTAATTGGTTTTAATCATATTTTGGGTGTTTTTATAAAGTAACCGACTGACTCCTTTAGCAATTAGGTGTCTTTTGCATTACTCTGCAGTCTTCTACTGATTCAAAAGGACAAGCAGTAATGTCTCGTTAAAATAAATTCAATGTGTGATTGGAGTTTATATTGAAAAGATGAAAGAGGGGTCAAAAAGGGGAAACAGGTTGGTGAGGAAGCAGGTGGGGGTGTGAGTGAGGCTGAGCTGAAGAGAGGCACATCCTTCTGCAGAAAACAGACTTCCAGAGGTGCCAAGGAAGGTATGGTGGCAGCTTCTGGGGATGGGCAGCTGGTCCCCACAGGGAAAGGTGGCTCACCCGTCCTTGAGCAGGCTGGGGACATCCCTGGGGACGAGCACAGCTGCTGGATTTATCACACCCCGGGACCCTCGATTTGTCAAGGGCCAGAGCGGCAGCCCTGACGCTGGCACGGGTGAAGATGAATTTCCATTCAGCGCAGTTCGCCGCCCGACTCCATTAATCCTCAGGGTTCAGATGATGAATTTTTTTTATTATTTATTTTCCCTCCAGCGTCCCCTCCCACTGCCCTGCCACAGTGGTGCAGACAGAGCTGAACAGATGGTGCTTTGCAGGGAAGCCGGGGCGCCCAGGAGGATACAGAGCCTGCCCACTCCGCGGCCACGTGCTCGGAGAAGCCTTGATTTCCTCTGGGAGAGGCAGCAGCAATGATTTCAGTATTCCCAGATGGATGGATGGAGAGGAGCTGAGGAGAAGGGGCTGTCCAGCAGTGAGGGCACAGGCTCTGGTCCTGCTGGGGCCGCTGGCCTCCACTTAACCCCCGATTAAAGCCGGGGTCAGCGCCGATCGGAAGGAGCCGGGATTTATAACCCCCAGCAGGATGCGCTTTGACACCGGCTGTAATCAGGAGAGCTGTCACCACAAGGACAGCTGTCAGGCCACGCCGGCTCATAAAAAGGGATGCAGACACCCTAAAAGCAGGGGGCTGCCTCGCTGATGGGATTTAACCCTTCCCTGAACAGCCTCCAGCAAAAGGGAGGCACTGCTCTGCTCAGGGATGGTGTCCATGGGAGCTCTCCTGCCTCTCTGCTGCAATTAATGACTTGGTTGTGAAGTGCTGACTGAAAAAAGGGACTGGGAGGTGACAGTGAGTTCCAGTTTTAGGCCAACAGCCACTTGAATCAAACCCATTCAGGAAGCTGTTTCCAAGCTCGAGGTGATTTATGGCCAGGTCAGCAAGAAGGGGAATGAGGATGTCCTGGATGGCCACCAGGAACAGCCAGGCACCCATGGGAACACTGGCCTGTGTGCCCCAGAGAGGCTTCCCAAAGATGATGTACAGGGAGGAGAGAGGGACTCAAGGGAAAGAAAAAGAATTCAACACTTCAAAAACATTTGGGAAGAAAATCCTGGGAAATTGTCATTATTGAAACACCTGAGCTGGAAAGGTGGATCAGAGAAACCATTTCTGATATAATGAACATTGTATCAGTTATGTTTGCTTGTGTTGAACAAACTGCCTCAGTCCCCAGCCAGAGGGATCCACTTGCATGGAATTTAAACTCAGGTGATGAATCCACTTTTTCCTTTCACATACTGGGCTTGCTTGAAGCAAGTGCTCTTGGATAACTTACAAGTGTGCTATGATTTTACACAACCTATTATAATCTACTGTGCAACGCTCAGTCCTGGCACTGGGAAAGCATCTTCCTGGGAGAGAGAGAGAGCCCAAACTGTGGCATGGCTTAGGAAGAGAAAGAGGCAATGTGGAATTTTAAGTGCTGTCCATCTGTGAACAACGCTGTGCTAAGCAAGAGATTGACCATTCCAGTCACACTGACAGGAATTTGAAAAATTGAGTATCCTACAGGAAAGATCCCACAGGGAGAAATCACACATTATTGGAACTACGGTCTCAGTTCAGGGGCTCTGGAATCTGGGAGCTTAGCTCCAGATCCAAATGCTGTGCTTTGCACTGATGTCTGCAAAGCAATTTTGCCATCCTGCTAATGTCCTTGTGGAGAGATCGAGAAGAGAGAGAAAGACACAAACACTTCAGAATGACAAGTATGCTCTTAATTACAGTGACAGGCATCAAGAGAGAGTACAAGATAATAACTGGCTATGTCTTAATTTTGGGAAAAAGATTATGATCCAGATTAAATTGATACTTTTTTCCTATTCCCTGCACATCAGCACCGCATGCGTCACTTCAGTCTCTACTTTTCTCATTTGGACATAGAACAATCTTTCAATTAAATCACGTATCTAATTAGCCTGTAATTGTAGGAGGGACACCAACTGTGACTTGCCTCTGCTGATTTTGGTAGTAGAGAAGCTGCTGCTCTCTCAGCTGTGATCAAACAGATTTGTCACCAGGACACATGAAGGTGGAGGGCACCTTGTTTGTCCCCTTCCCCTGACCTGTGTGTCCTGTTAAAACTGGCACAGACCCTCCCTGAAGGCCAAGGGATTTGGCATCCCCCAACCAGAGCCACTCCTGGGTCTGCAGGTGGCACACCAACATCCTGGAGACACTGAGGTGTACAGGGAAACTCTGCATCATTAATCTGGGGAGAAGGAAGGCTTTAAGGTGACATTTGCAGAGGAGAATGAAGGGAGGGCAGCAATCTTCTCCCAAGGCTCCTACCCCTACCATGCTGGGATTTGCTAGTGGAGTTAGCCACTGGTTAATCAAATCCAGCTTCCTTGCTCATTTTTCTCCTGAAATTTGCCTTCTGTGTACAGAGCATTTACTCCAGCTGCAAATCCACGCTGCTAAGAAGGAACAGCCAAGCTTAGAGGCAGCTTACCATAATGGAGTGCAGTCTGGCCTTCTCCGTCCTGAAAAAGAGAGAGACTTGATTTTAGAGGTATAGGCAACATTGTGGTAATACAAATAAATCCCAGTTTAAAATAAATAGGCTGAATCACAGCAATGTTTTAATTGACTAGACAAACAGCCAGGACACCCAGCTATCTGACAGCTGGGATTTGAATCATCATCCACCATCACTCCCTATTGATGGATAATCAATATCTATCCACCCATAAGAGTGCGTGGATCACGTCATGACGTGAGTATAATTCAGTTCACACCGTTATCACTTCCAGCCCATAAAAATGAAGGATTTCAGTCCTGTGGCCTCACTCTGGGAGTCTCACTACTCCTGATGCTTTAGTGCAAGATGCTGCAGTGCAAACCCAGCTATGGCCAACTACTTGAGAGAAGAGTAAAGCACTGGGATGCTCACACAGCTCAGTGCACTGCGCTCTTCAGCACAAGGGAGCACACAGGGGAAAAATACCCAGTTCCTTCCACCTGAATAAATCTTATGTCTTTGCCTTCAGAATTTAGGTCTACCCCAATGCCCAGGTTAAGTTCTGTCAAGTCAGAAAAGGGCACAGTGCTCAAGGATGAGATCAAGCTGCCAAACTTATCTTTGTGAAACACCTGCAGCGTAAGGGCAAGGCAAACTGTGTGATTTGTGGGTGTTGGCACACAGCTCCCTGTTCCAGCTAACACTTCAGCCACTGAATCAGCTGCAATGCTTTGGGAAGTGTGTCCCCTTCCCAGACTTCTGTGTCCCCTCCCCAGGGCTCTGCCACAGTTGATGCTTCACGTCCAGCACTGCAAACCCAGGCACCTCATCCTGATACAGCCTCATCCTGCCACCAGAACAGGTGAAATAACAGAAGGAAAGAATTACTGGCCCCTTTGCTTTCACTACCCCAACCAGGATTAGCCTCTAATTCAGTTCTTTGCCTCCTTAATTTATTTGCATCTGTCTATGGAGACTTGAGTTTTTAATTACCATCATCTCTGAGATTAAGGTGTAAATTTTACAGTTTGCTGTAGATTCTGGAGCAGGTGAAAGAGAAAAGAACAGAAAAACAGGTAGAAATTCCACAGGTAGAAATTCAGCCTGTTGAGCCGAGGAATTAGGAATGACCTGTGTTTTGGGGTGGGAGATGCCATTCTTTGCTCTGGGACACAACACAACAACCACAGCAGCACCAGGGATAAAAAGCCAGGTGTAACAGGCATTTGCTGCCTAAATACCCATTTCATGTCTTTTCCAAGCAAAAGCACGGGAGGGTCAGATTTTTCTTTCCTTGGTCTCATTCATGTCACTCCCAGCAGTGTTTGAAGATGCCTCATTTCAGGAGCCTATTTCTGCCCAAACTGTGGGGAGCGTAATGCAGATGGGTGTCATTAGATGGTACCACAAACCATAGAACTGAGGGAATCACGGACAGCATCCATTGATTATTCCACACTAATAAGGTAACCAATGTGAGCCAGTGCCCCTGAGCTCTCCTTAAGCACATGCCTGCTCAGAGGAGTGACAGGGCCAGCCCTGACTTCAGCAAAATACGGAGCAGGGCTGGGGAAGGAGAGGCGGGAGCGCTCCGAGTGAGTTATTGGAAAGGCAGGATGTCAAATGTGTGGGCTGGGGGATGGGAATCCAGCTCCTCTCTGCATCACCACCTCCAAGACTGCAGCCAACAAAACCCACAGGTGAATGGGACTGGAGCCATGCAGCAGAAACCCCTTCCCACAGGAAGGCTTTGCTGCAGAACTCCCTATTAAAGCACAGAGGACTGCTCCAGGAATCCTACAGACATTTGTTCCTCTTCCAAAGGCCTGCAGAAAGCACTGCTGTTTCAGCAGCTGGCTGGGGATAACAAGGTTTTTTATTTCTCTTAGATGTACTTCCTGGCATCTGCTGGGCTAAGGAGGGAGTGCAGGTCCCGGGCATAGGAAATGCGTCTCTTTAATCCCAGTGTGGTTTTTAAAAAGAACTATTAATCCAATGTTATGCAAACATGGTTTGCACTTTATTTACGCCGTGGATTTTTCCCCTGCTTTGAGCCTGCGCAATGGCCAAATGCTATTTGTTACACTTCCTCAGATGCCGTGCTGTTTGCTTCTATTTCCTCTGTGACAAATTTTAATCCAGGTAAATGGAAAAAGCTCTAGTGTGGTCACTGACTAAAGGCCTTGAAAGCCCTCAGGAAGCTGCTGATCTCAATCCCTCTTTGATTTGGCTTTTTGGAGCACCGTGGCTAATTGCAGCCTGATGTACCCTGCTGCTTCAGGTACAGCAACGCTGAGCCTTCAGAGCAAAATGGTCACACCTGGAGACTAATCAAAGATGGGCTGTGAAAATCAAGATTACAGCTCCCTTTGTGGGAATTATGTGAAACAAATATTGCCTGCCAGGCACTAGAAGTGTCTGTTTTGCAATCAAACACGATGTGCAGAAGATGAGTGAAGATGAATTGTGGCTGGCCTTGATGCAAGAGGTATTTCCTGATGGGCAGCAGAAAGCAGTGGCTTCTTGAGCATCTTAAGGCTCTTCTCCTGAGATGTATCTGTGTTGGGATGGATGATCCCAAATAGTGAATGGGCAGGTACAAGCCTCTGTCCTCACCTCATTAGCATCAGCCAGGAACAGGGCATCTGGAGTGCATCCCCCACAGCCAGGAGGAACACGGAGATGATCAGTGATCAGATGGATCCTCTCAGCAGATGGACAAAGAGAAGGTGCCAGTAAGGAAGCTAATGCTGGTGAGTGGGGAAGAGGAGATAGACAGCTCTGGGCCAACACTGAGCCAGGATGCCTCTGAGAAGTGTCTCTTCATGCCTCTGTATCAGCTGGGAAACTTTCACTGTCACAGGTTAAAAAGAAGGAAACCTGCTCTGATTCGGTGAACTTCAGCACAAGAGAGGGAAAAGCCAGGCTCAAAGCAGCAATACACCTTCTGTAAAGGCTTGCAAGGCACTGGTAGGCTCTTGCCTCAGAGCCTTTTTAGTAATTGTCCATCTATAAAAAGGAGGAGCTCGTGGAAACAGCAGAACCCACACAGGCAGGCAGAAAGCGACCAGGAAGGAAAGAAAGACCATGACACGTTCAAATGTAGGAGTGCTCATGTTACTGACCAACAACAGATCTGATTCCAAGATTTCCTCTTGCTCCCTAATGTCATGTGCCATCCCTGGTGGCTTCTACAGCCTCCTGGCACATCTGGCCATGTCAGGGTGACAGCTGAGCTGCATGGCCTTTTGGGGAAATGAAAACCCAAATGCCCATGTCTACCAAACCCATCAAAACAAAGATGCTACAAAATCACTGCTACTTCCTCCATGCATGGTCTGTGACAGATGTCACTCAATGAAAATCCAACTACCAGTGGGTAACTTATTGGATAACAGGATTTTGTTCTGCTCCTGAGAAATTTAAGCAAGAGAAATGGGAGAAGATGGACCGAGCGCAGATGGACCAACTGTCTTATCTGCTAAGTGGTGCTATGGCTGCTGCACGTCAATTCTGTCTTATAAGTGATAGGATTATATCACTGTTGCCATCCCATGTTCATTCCTTGGGAATTCCTGTTCCCTGCTTAACCTAACACAGGTTCTGGACTGAAGGGCAGAGACAAGGAAATGGCTCGGCTAAAGCTGCTGAGGTGCTGCTGTGCACTCTGTAAGGCTCCATTGCTGCTGCTTTGCCATTTCAAGCAGACTTTGGCCAGTGTCTGACTGTGGTTTCATGGGATGGTTTTAAAACCAGTGCTGTATCAACATTGACAGCTCAGAGCTGCTTCACTCACTCTCCAGGCTGTGTGCAGTGGGAGGGTGGCTTGGAGGGAGACACCGCCTCTTCCTCCATCTCACCTGTTTTGTTTAGCATCGGTGGAGAAAGAGGAAAAACAAATCCGTGCTGGTTACCTGGGTGAGCTTTGGTCCAGCCTGACCCCATATGGGTGTTGAAGCTGGGGCTGGGCCCTCCACACCAGCACAAGGGTTTGTAGGGGACCCTACACATCCTTGAGTGCTGCTGCTCCACACCTAGACCTCACTTGGATGCCTTTCAACCACCTCCCCACTCACACCGTGAGTGTGAAAAGCACAGCAGGAAACCTCTACCCTAACCCAGCCCTTTCGAGGGGTAGCACATGCGCTCTTTATTTTAAGGTATTTCTTTCCCCATATCACCTCTTTTTTCTGCTCATTTGTGGCACCTTTTAAGGTGCAAGGCTCGTTCCCATTGACAAACTCGGAATGCTGGCAGGGATCGCAGGAGATAAGAACGATGAGGTGATAAGAGTGTTTAACAGCACTAGGTCCTGGGCAGCACGATGGGCCAGAGGGAAGATAAATATTTACACTACATCTTTAGAAGGTGAGTGAATAAAAAGGGCCAGAATAATACAGACTCTGAACAAGCACCGGTGCTTAGGAGCTGTGATATAAATCTCTGCAGCCTCACGACACACACTCACTCAAGCCAGGGAGATGAAAAATAGCGAGAAAATACTTCCCTCCACTTTTAAAAAGGTTTTTATTTCTCATTTATTTCTACTTTAGACTTCAACTTCCCAACAATTTACTTTAACCTGCTCATCATCTTATTCCCTCTCTGAAATTTTCTCTCCAAGAAGACTGAGGGTAAGGCTACAGCCCAACACACCAGAATCTACATGCTAATACCCACCAATACTAAAACCAGGCAATGGGGGCTAATATAACCAGTCTGAACCCCACCGGACGATTCAGCAGGAGACATCTCCATGTGCATCCTTGGTCCCAGCTCCAAGGCAGCTCAGGCACTCCCCAAGGACCAACACCATGGGACAAAGGATACAGAGCAACCTCTGCTAGAAGCAAAACCAAAAAGCACGCACTGGTCATGAACAGCTGTATTTTAGGTATAGCAAATAACCCTGGCTGACAAGTGCAGGGCATCCTGTTAAGTTTGGTTCCTCAGTTAATTCTCCCACCACCCCAGCGTGTGTGCAGGTTTGGCAGGGATCACTTTCTCTCTGAGCTGCCCCTCTCCAAGAGCTCTCAGCTCTCTCCTCAGCTCACTTCCTCCCATTCTGACCATTTCCTGCTCTGTGCCAGGCAGATATCCCCGAGGATGGAAGGTGCTAGACAGATTTTTATCATCACCTCTTGGGCCCTTCTCCAGAGCCCAGTGCCAGGCTATCATTTGGCCTATCTTCTAAGTGCCTCACAGATAAATTAGATCTGCATAGAGAAGCAATTATTACATTTCTAATGGCATGAACCCTTACAGCACAATCTGCTAGTGAAAGGCAAAGGAAATTGCATTAGCTTTTGTTTGATTCAAAATTATGATCAAGGGAAGAGGGATGTTGAAGCCCTTTAAAGCCAAGCCTCTGAGCTGGGGATTTTTCTGTCTGGGGACCTCCCCGCTTGTATTCACTGCTGGAGCTCATACTCGTGGTTCATTTAGGAGCACTAATTTGGAGAAGCCTCTGCTCACAAAGCTGCTGTTAAAAGCAGATCTAAGAAAGCTCAGAGAGGAAAGGATGCCCAGGCACCACCACTGACACCCTCTTCTGAAGCCTGCATCTACTAATGCTCCCCAACTGCCCCAGCCCGAGGAGTTCAGTGTGCCAGGGTTACACTAATCCCTCATCGCCCTAGTTTCTAACTGGTGCTGCTGTACCTAAATTTCCAAGTGCAATTTCAGTGGGATTTATCACATCTACTATGATCAGCATGTAGTGCTGCTGGCACAGATACAGGCTTTCAATATCCCACCGCAGACATGGCTGTCATTAATTGCAGAACAAACTGATTTCTGAACCTAGGCAGCGGCTCATGCAGCAACACTGAAACTCTCAGGGATGTTCTGCTGTTGAGCATTTTCAACCCATTTTGCAGCAGGCACTCTGTGCCCAGCTGTGTATTTGGACATATTTATAGGTTATCCAAATAATATTTGCTACTGCCTGTTACTTTCAGCACCAGACATCTTGCTGCTCATCAAACAAGTGTGTTGGTGCAATAGAAAAGCTGCCAGGAAGCTGCAGGGATCAAAAATGTGTTTGGAGAAGTCAATGCCTAAAGCTGTAACAAGTGTCACAGCTCTGTGGCTGAGCCAGCCCCCGACAATCCATGCGAATGCCATCCCAAGCTATGGACAGGATGATATCCCAAAGGGCAGGATGCTGAAACCTCTCTTCTCTGGGTGCTTCCCTGCCCCCTCCCTGCATAAAAGTTAGTGCTCCTCTACTGCTTTATCACTTTAGCATGGCTGAGGCAGATACCTGCTTATTTAAGGGGCAGGATAAATGGGCTGAGACAGCTTTCCCATCCCCAATTCACTAGGGAATGCTTGGAAATTCCACCTGACACCGGGCCCGCTCTGTGCTCTTAAACAATCTCCCGTCTGATCCGATTGTTCCCCAGTGGGGAGGCAGGCTGCAGCTAGCTCAAGAGTCATTGATTGGATTAACAGCCTAATTCCCAACAGATGAATAGAATACTGATGTCTTGTCAGCCCACATCATAGAAGGAAAACACAATCTGCTTCTACAGCCCCGAAATTTAACCCTTTGCTTCCCCGCTCCCCCCTCCCCGGGGCTGGATGCAGGGTCCAACACTTTCAGCTGGAGATCCTACCTATTTGAATGAGAAAAGATTTATTAACCTTCCAGACACTTTGCCTAATCATCGACATGCCACGGGATCATTGGGTATTATCTGTAAGAAGCCCTCTTTTTCACCCTTTCCACACAGAAAAAAAATCATAACGAGGACTTTTATTATTTTTTCTTCTCTCTTTTCCCACCTGCCAATACAGGGAATGCTGTATGCTTCACAGCAAGCTGCTGAAAATTCATCAGCTTAGTGATACTTATCCTGAAATATAAAGATATTGAACGTTTCCTGAGTCTTATCATTTGATCAGGAGGATGGATCTGCCTGGAAAGGAACACCCAGCTTGTGCTGCAGGAGAGGCATCCCTGCAGTGCCCTCTCCCTCCAGCAGCTCTTGGCAAGCCGAGGGGTAGGGGAATGAAGCTGGGCACATCATTTGCTCTTGGAGAGCTCCCGTTCTCCACCTCCTAATGGAGACACTAATGTTTTCTTACCTCATAGAAAGACTGTGATAAGAAATTAATTGCCACTGGTCAAATGTTCACTACCACAGAAGCGGGACTGTGTGCATATTAAAGAGATTCTCCAGGAACAAAATTTATTTATGGACTCCTTGGCACTGCCTGCGTTTATTTCCTTGTTCAGGAGACAAGAATAAATAAAAATCATCTGATTTTAAGGAATTAATTCAAAATCACTCTACTTTTTTCTCAGATCACTGGAGTCCATAATGCTGTGGGGTTTTTTTTTGCTTCCAACACTCACCTTTTATGCTTGCATTTACCAAACAGGCAGGTATGTGAGGGTGGGGCTCTGAGCAACCTGGGACAGTGGGAAGTGTCCTTGCCCACAGCTGGGGGTTGGATCTGTATGGTCTTTAAGGTCCCTTCCAACCCAAACCATTCTAAGATCCTATATACTTTTGAAGAGTGCAAAGTGTGCATCACCCAAGGTTGTGCTGTGAAGCAGAAATAAGGTATTTCCAGTTTTATTTGGGTTTTAAAGCTCACGTGCAGAGTGGAAACACTCCCTCCATCACTCCTTAACTCTAACAAACTAATTAGCCCAGCACTAACATAACTAATGGGAGTGAAAGCATGGAAGTGCATATCCTTTTTTTCCCCCTTCTACAAACAATATCTGCTAGTCACGACTATTCTCTAGACTAGAGGGTCTCATAACATTATTATGCATACAATAAGCTTGCTAGGAGACTGAAAAAAGAAACAGTCCTTCCCTCTCCTGGCTTCCAGTACATCAGCCTTACAGATAGTCCTGTCTTCAGTGAGACAGGGGGTCTCTGTGCTCACAACATGGGCAGTGGGAAGCATTAATGACAGAGCTGCCTTAACCAAAATAATTAGCTAGAGATGCCTCATTGACTCAAACAATTCAATTAATGCTCTATTAGTATTTTAAAGTGGTTCAAATTATTAGCTCCTTTTACAATTTGAAACCATAATGTTTAATTTCCATTCCAGATGTGAATTGTTCCAGAATGGCAATAAATAAATAAAATCCAACGAGACCTGTCCTGCAATGCCGGGTGCGTTGTATATTCACAAATCCAGGTTAAGGATGGGGACTGGGGCAGTTGTGCCCTGGAACTAGCAGACTGCAGGTTTTATAAATACATACAGAAATAATTAAAATCTAAGGGGTTTAGAAGGGTTAATCTCCTTTAAATAATCTCTGCCACAAAGCCTGTAAAGTCACTGCTGGCACAATGCCTGCATGGGACCGGCTGTCGGATATCAGGGCAGCACGTGTGGATGGGAGCAGGGAGATTAGGAGGCAGCCCATCAATGCTGCTGCCCCTCAGATGGCTGCCCTGGGCACTGCCCAGGGGCTGGAAACACCAGAGCAGGGCTGGATCCAGAGCCAACCAGCAAATCAACATGTCACTTGCTCTACCTGATTAAATAGAGAGAGGGAAGCTTGGCTGGGCTGCTAAATTCAGCTGCCACTGCTTGGTTCACCTCAGCCCTCGCTGACTGCAAGGCAAATGCTGGCTGATATTTATTTAAAGGGATTCAGGGCTTTGAAGTAACCCCTCTTCCTCTGCAGGCTCGAACCTGCATGATAGAAGAGGTGTTGCACTTTTAATTGTCAACTATAATGGTTCAGAGTTGCCAATCTGCCTTTCCACATCTCCTCTTGTAGAAACCGTCATTTAAAGCCAACAACTGAGTGACCACGAGAGAGAAAGAAATCCAGAAGAAAGGAGAGAAACCACTCCTGTGTGGGCTAAAGCAGTGCCTGTCCTAAAGCCATGGGTTTGATTTCCTTGGTTTGGCCAAAGGCAGGCTCAGCTGGAATGCCAAGAGTGCCATGGCAGAGCTGGAGCACTGTCAGAGAGGCTGTGTCATGAGGACAGGCGTGGTTGCAATAAAAGCCAAGTCACAACGTGCTGCAGGAGGAGCAGAGGTGCTGCTAACAGCCCAAGGAGCTCCTTCTCTTTCAAGTCAGCAAAGATAAAGACTTTGGAGACTCTTTTGGTCCCATAAACCTTCCTCGGCTTGGTGTGCATTTCCACGTTGAGACATTCTGAAGCATCCTCTGGACTCGTTAGATGAGATCTGGATTTTTTTAAGCCAAGCTTGAGAAAGGCTGGGCTAGCAGGGAAGCTGAGTTCCAGTGGCACACAGCCCTCAGCATGAAAGGCACATTTTTCCTCTTCTCCTTTAGTGCCAGGAACCTTGCTCAGACATCTCAAAGCACCTGAGGATAGTGCTGTGCCCTGCAGCCTCCAGACAGCCTTTCCTTTCCAAGCACGCCTGTTTCTTAAGGATGATGACTCCTCTTTGTGGATAATCTGGAATTAGAGAGGACATTTGCACACTCACAGCCGTCTGCCAGAGGGGGAAGGCATCAGAGCCTGGATCCTGCCCCGAAATGGACCACTGCCAGGGAGAAGCCAACTGCACGTGTTGACTTAAGAAGCTCCCATCTCATCACCTCCAAGGGTTGCTGTTTTTGTGACATCCAGCAGCCTTTTAGCAGCCTCTGTGAATTGTATTAGTAGCTGTTTTACCATTTGTTATTTTGTAAAGCATGAAGCTGCTCTTTCATTTGCTCATGCACCACCAAGTACAACTACACGTCAGACTCTGAAAACCCAGTCTGTGATCACTGGGGCTGTTTCCCAATGGAAGAAAGGAGGAATAAAGAGTGAGGGAAAAGGTTTATTGGTACTGCTTATTCACAGACAGTCAGGTTTCTAAACAGCTATTAATGAAGTGCTACTACTAAAGAAAGAAAAAGGAAAAATGTCTGGAGAAAACTGCCTCAGGACATCGAACTGTATCAGTAATTGAGATTTCTCGATGGAGCCACAGTGCTATTAAAATACAGCTGAACTAAGTACTTGCAGTTTGGTCTGTCATTAGGTATTTAGTGAGATGCAAAATTGATCTTCACTTTAAAGGGCTCTTTCAAAGTCTAGAGGCAGCAGTTGCTCTCTCCTTGTGCTGTATAATAGAGGTGTTCCTAATGAAATTCAGCAGGAACTGGAGGCAACCAGGGAAAACCGCAGCCAACTTTATAACAGACAGATTTATGTTCAGGGGTGTCCTGCTCTTGGAATGAGTTATTCTGCACAGGGCAGGGATAACAGGTTCTCCATTCATGGGTTGTACAAGTGTGGCAGAAGGTCAAGTTCCCTGGTGATGCTCGGTCTGGGGCTGCCGTCACATCTGGGGCTGGGCTGAGCAGCTCCATCCCATTTCCTACTAAAGCAGCCCAGGGAGCTCACTGGGAGCAGCTGGGGCTGGAGCTGGGCCCAGCCCACTGGAGCAGATGGCAGGTGCTGGTGGTGGCAGCGCTGAACCAGTGACCTGGAGGTGAAAGGCTCCATATCTCCCATTATCAATCCCCAGAGCCCCCTCCCAAGTAAGTGTTGATACATTAATCTTCCTGACTGATGGAAACAAACTGCAAATATAACATTCCACAGGGGAATCTTTATTTATATTGAGCTCAAATCGTGCTTAAAAACATAAAGTTAAGGGCAGGCTTAGGTTTCAGCCTTCCATCAGAAACATTTCTAGTTAATGCCACCCTTTTTCCCTTCTAAGCAGCAAATTTAAAGAGCGAGTCATCGCGCATTATTCTGAGCACAGCCCCAGTGTGGATGGCTGCAGTAAATAATAAACTGGTGTTTGTGTTTCCTGCTGTGCATGCTGTCCTCTTAAATAGTTTAATAACAAAGGAGTGTATTTCCAAGCGCTGCTGGAGTACCTCGATGAAGCATGTGGTGTAGGATAAATACCTCCACATCAGGACACTTTTCAAAGCCATCAGGCAGAGGGGTCAGTCTGTTGTGGGTTTTTTTAAAACTGCACAAGCTAATGCTTTAAGAGTGTCTTGATGGAATCAGGGAAATTGGATTGTCCCCCCATTTGCTGGCCTAAAACAAGCCTTTTTTTATTTATCCCATTAGAGGAACACAAG
Source organism: Brachypodius melanocephalos (assembly GCA_013398615.1). Taxonomy (NCBI): domain Eukaryota; kingdom Metazoa; phylum Chordata; class Aves; order Passeriformes; family Pycnonotidae; genus Brachypodius; species Brachypodius melanocephalos. The sequence continues at coordinate 2,957,919 of VZSR01002395.1, read as the reverse complement.
AGAAACCTTTTAAATGTCACTAAAATTTTCCCTGCATTGCAAAACCCAGTGAAAAGGGTTTTAATTTTCCCTGAGATCTCTTAAGTAATGCAGTATGTCAAGATTTAATACCTTGTGTGGAGGGGATTGTATTCTCTGCTGTTTCACCAGGGTGACTTCATAGGGTCGGTCCTGGTCACTGGATTTGGTCCCTGTCAGCACTGAGCTGCCTGAACAGCCCACACCACTTCAGATCAGGTCTGCTGAACAAACAGGCAACTGAAAACAAGATGAGATGCAGCCTTTCCTGGACCAGTCCAGGACTCCTAAAAATTCAGCAGTGTTGTTCACTCTTCAGCGATTTTATTCTGTGAGTTGGGACCCTCAGGTTTTGGGAAAGCCTGTAATTTTTAGGCTTTATTCACTTATTTATAGGAGAATTGTCGAGAGGCACTTTTGTACGTAAGGCTCCACGCTCCCCTGGGATATTCAATAAGACAAACAGGGCAAGATCACAAGCAGAGCCCAGGATTGTAAACTGGCAGTGCACAACACACTAAAGCACATTGGCTAAAGATGGCAATACCATCAAGATGGCAGGACCATAAAGCCTTTGAAGGCTGGGCTGGTGCCCACTCCAACCTTGCTGTCCCAAGGGCTGAGGGCAATAAGGCCAAAACAGCTTCTCAGGGCCCTTTGGAGCTCATCCCACTTCTCAGCCAGCCTGGGAGCTATGGGTGATCTGACCTCCCAAAGTAATCCCAACTAGCAACATTTGCTACTAAAACACACCGTTATTTTGCTCCTGTGGGATGTGGAAGTCCTCTACCCACGCCTTCCACGTTTCTTTTGGCAGACAGTGAACATGTCATACCACAGTGGAAGAGGACCTGGGATGCCAAATCATTTTGGGCTGGGTGTGTAATTCTCCTCAAGCCTGGTTTTGCTGAGAAAAGAGGAATTGGAAAGCAATGAACACCCAAGCTGGAGTATGTGAGCCTCCAGTCTCTTGTCCCTGAATCCACACAGGTGCACTGAGAACTGGGAAAGGTGCAGAAGAGGAGGCACATCCCAGCCTCTAAAACAGTCCCAGTAAAACCTGGCCCTAAGATCAAGACACTGCCTACCAATCTTCCCTGTAGGGCTGCATAATCTATTTTACAAAATGTCAAAATCCAGCACGAAAATTGGAAAAAGGGGGTAGCAAGGAAAAAAAAGAAAAAAATCAGACTGGCTGGTTATTGGACCAGGGGGCTGTGTTAAAAGGATCAGGAGGTGGTGGGCCAAGCGGTGGGGGAGGGAATGGGATAAAGCAGTGGGTCTAATCAAATCAGTTTAAAAAGCTGCAGCCTCTCCGAGTTAACCTTGCCAATCAGGGAGCCAGCGGGAGCATGTCTGCGCACATTAAAGCGGGAGCGCGTCCTTGAACCCGCCGTGTCCTCCCCCGCAGCCCGGGCACCCCGCACACAGCAGCAGAAAAACCCAGGATTAGGCTCCCTCCTTCCTTCTCTTCCTTTTGCTCAAGTGGAAGTCAGCACAGCAAAGGCAGCTCGGATGCTTCCCTGTGATTAGAGGTGAGCCCATGGGATTAAGCCGGCAAGAGTTGGAGAAATGTTAAAAACCAAACCGACCAAAAAAGAAGGGAACAAAAGGAGAAGCCCTCCCATTGACAAAATGCTATTGCATTGAGCCTGGCAGCTGTGAGAGGCATTACTAACCTTTGCTAATGACTAAGGGCACTAAAGTCACTTTAAAATAAATATTCACTAGGAATTACACGGGTAATCTAAAGGGATTATCCTGCCGCCTTAACAGGTCCATAACCTAAACATTAAATGGTCTACACAAGTGTTTGCATTAATTTTGACCCAAATCAACCCTTCTGCTAAAAGCTTTGGAAAGCCAGATTCAATTTTGGAAACCATGTGTCTGCTCTGAGTTAGTGTTCTTATAAATTCCTCCAGATCCTCTGTTTTCTGAAGGAAAAACAGGGCTGAGCTCTTGGAAGCCAGGAGCCTGCCAGCAGCCAGGGAAAAGCTTTAGCAGAAACACTCAGAACATGAAGCAGCAAGCCCAAATCCAGTCTGCCACATTACCCAGTCCCTGTGGTAAATGTATTTGTGCTCAGAGTTTTGGCTGCAGCCTGTCTTCCCTGGGGAGACAAGGAATGCCCAGCATGGGGAGAAGGAGCTCTGCCATAGAGAATGGGACAAACCTCAGTTTTCCTGCCTGTAAAATGTCATGTACCTTCCAGCTGGGGCACAAACTGTGCCTCAAACTCATGGAGGGCAATTTCAGCTGGATCAGGGCTGTGTGTTTGAGTGAGGCTCAGCAGGTCGCTCTCAGGCAGGTCAGGAGAGTTGGAGTTGAGGCCAGAGGGGCTGAATGATGAGCTGAGAGCAGCTCCTGTGCACCAGGTAAAGCTCCTGAGAATAACTTCGTTGTCTGTACCTGAAAAAGTGCAGTCTAAAAACACACAGATGCCTTAAAGGCACCATTCACAATGCCTAAACTGCATTTGAATCCAAAGATCCTATCAGACAGAAAGAGGGAATAAATAAAAGTACATCAATGCTTCCTTCCAGCAGGCACTTCAGACCCAGACCTGGATAAAGGACTCAGGGTCTTCCTCATTTCCCAGTCATGTAGAAAATTAGGAAAGCGAAAGATAAGATCAAGATGCTTGAGGCACAAAAATACGCTACAGCAATGGATCTGAAGTCCTTGGAGTCCTTCTGGGTCCTTAGGACAGGGTAAAGAAGAGTCAAGCACATCAGGAAGGTGGCAGGGAAAGCACTTCAGAAAAAGCTCAGTTTTTAAAAAGCTTGCTATTACTGATGGAGGGAACAAAAATATGTACAACTTTAATATTTTCTAAAGACTTTTTTTAGAGGTTCCTGCCTTTTTTTTTTTTTTTAGGTTAGAAAAAGCCATGAAAATCTAACCTGGTAAAACCTAATTTTATGGGAAATCTTCTTTGAAAGCCTTGGCAATACAAGTGGGAGTACTGTCTGAAGGCAGTGTGGAAGAGTGCTCTAACAGTAGCATTTTAAACTCAAATGCCAGGCAAACAGTAAGAGCAGGTGAAGCCAGTTTTACACACCCTCAAATGAAAAATCATCCCACTAGATAAGATTTCTTCCCTCTGAAATACATACTTCTAGGAACTCCTGAATATATACTAAAAAAATTAACAGATAAAAACAACTCCTGTCTTTAAAGAAGATTAATTCTCCCCCTCACATTTTAAATAAAGAAATAGGATCAAAGTTTTCTTTATGTGCCATAAACAAATGGAAAAGGCGAATAGATCACCATCCTCCTCACTGAGGAGACTTGAAGCCTTAAAAACAGGAATCCAGAGCTGCTGCAGAGCATTGCAGGCTTAAAATTGGCAGGAATCACATTCAGGTGTCTGTGAACAGGGAACAGCTGTGGGACTGACCAATATTTACCGGTTTGTGCTGCAGCCACCAAGGATGTGAGTGGAAGGGGAGATATTTTAGCAGTCAGTCACTTCTGCTGCAGCGTTCCCCAAAGAAACAGGAAGGCTCCTAGCCACGTTAAATATGGATATTCAACTATCAGCTGATTCTAGAAAAGCTCCATCAGAAAGCCATCAATCAGCCCAGGAAAACTCACCCTACTGCAGATCCTGGGCATGCCACAAAACCTGCTAGGACCTAAAGCAGACTGGAAATGATGGCTCAAGAGCTTCAGTTTGTACTGAATGCAGTAACCCTGAACACCTAATTCCATCTACCAAGAGTTTATGCAAGTAAAGACCTTTTGTGGGCTGCATCAATGTCTGATGCCTAATGCATACTAAATTTGGATCCACAAATGCCCTGATCACTGTATTTCTCTGGGCTGATACATGCAGCAATGCTGGGAAAAGCTGGGTAATGTCTGGAAACAAAGTTTTATTTTCTTCCCAAGTTTTCCTAAGGAAAATGGGTGATTATTGACTTTGACCACCCTCCCTCAGGAAACCTTTTCTACAGAACTTCAAGTCCTGTAACCAGGACTTCTAGTTGCCACACTCCTTTTGCTATTCTAGTAATTGTTCTGCAAAACTTCCCCCTGCATCTAGTGACCCTGTGAAGGGAGAAGTCCCCAAGTCCCTGTGATTTTTATGCAGTTGTAGCTCTCATCGAAGCAACTGTGCAACAGCATAAAATTCAAAGATAGACAGCTTCCCTGGGTGGCTTTTCACACCTTGAGTGCTCAGGAGACTATACCCTTCTCTGAGAGGAGGCACAGTACTGGGGAGAGATGGTACATATTAATTTCTAAAAGAGGATTTTAATCATGCAAAGTCCTCTGCAGTCGCACAGAATTTAATCTCATTGCTGACAGTGGGTGATGGGGGAGCATGTTAAGTGGAAAAGTTGTATTCAAGACCTTCTTGCAGATATGTGCTACAGGCAGCCCCTTGGGAGGAAGAAAATGACCCAAACCTGTCTGTGTGGCTGCTGACCACCCTGGCCTGGGCCCCATTTACTCACAGAGCAGAAATGCAGGCGCATTCCCAAAGTTCTGCACAAGGTTCAAGTACACGTGGTAATACAGTTAGCATTTATCAAGCCTTACTTTACAAATATTGATTTATTAATCTAGGCAAGACCCAGGGATATATACACACAGTATTCCCATGTTGCTTACAGAGACTGAGACACACAAAAAAACCCCACTGTCTGACTTGCTCAAGGTCAAAGGAGGAAAAGCGTCCACAGCCAGGATTAGTTTGGGGATGCTGAGCTCGCTGTGCTGTGACTGTCAGGACACAATGTCCTTTTCCACTTCCCTCTTCTAATATCTGGCTTCACCTAAGTCTACATTTAAGGACACTCTTACTTTCACTTTGTGATATGGGAAGGAAACACTCAAGTTGAAAACCAGAAGCTGAGAACTCAAACTCTGCCAGCTGCTACTGAGAGCCACCATGACTGGGCTGGCACCTCCTTTTGCACAGTTACCTTCAGTCTTCTTCCCTCCTCTGCTTGCAGGCAGCTTAAACCACTCTTGGTCAATGAAACAATTAAGTGTTAAAGACAAAAATCCCAAAGGGATTCATATAATTTGTTTCACCAGGTTTTAATGGGACCTTAAAGTTTATATAAGAAGTTGTACTTGGAATCAATGAAACAATTCTTTTTTAGAAGCTTCCATGAGAACAAAGAATGTTGGTGATAATCAACGCCTGGGATGGGTGAAATCCAATGCTTTTTTGCCTCTCTAAAATAACAAACCCCTTCCCTAATAGATTCAAAGTTAGGACACCCCAAGTGATGACCCAACAGAATACAAGTCCATAAAATCCATACATTTAATGAAAAAGGGTATGTGTTTTCAAGCAGCACACATCTGACAGCTACTTTCTAAAACAAGTCAAACTACTGACCAGGTAAGTCACCCTAAGCATCCTTTTGAGGTGTTAGACCAGCTTTGGACTCCTAATGGATACAAGTTAAGTATGAGACAACAACAGATCTACTGGCTTTAAAATGCTGATGAATTGGAAAGAATGACCAAATATGCTTTTGCGTACAACAGCCTTGCCTGCAGAATGGGAGAACTGTAAAAAGTTAAAGCATCTGAGTGATAAATACAGACTAGATCTGAAGGAATGGCTTTTAGAAGACAAGGAGTTAGGAGAACCCTGCAGGAAAATCATGGCAAGGCTCTAGGCACAATTCTCAGTGATTTATGCTGCTGAATGCACGGCATGTTCTGTCCACTTTCAGCTGGCCTGGAACACAGGAGGTGTTGCTGCTCAGGAAGCCAAAGTCGAGCCCAAAGTCTCAGGGTAGACAACAGACAGCGTGAAAAAAGAGGATACAACTTTATCCAACACTGAATGCTTAAGGACAGAATTGAGGCCTGTGTTTGGTCCTCATATTTTTCCAGTTGCTCCTTGCTTTTCCTCCTGAAATCTCTGATTTTTGTTAACAAAACCTAAGGAAAGTGAATGAATGAACATGCCAGACATAGTCTCCTTTAAGTAGTATGTAATTCATAAATACAAAGAAAATTCTGTTTAGTTTCTCCTTTCAAAACTAAACACACCATACTTACGATGTGATTTTTAAATTTATTTTTAAAAGAAGCATTTCAAAATTTCCTTGTAAAGGTTTTTTTAAAAATGAAATTCTAATTCCAATTAGATGTACTTAGGCACAAGACAAAACAAAAAATGTAATAGTCTAACAGAGAAGAAATCTTATTTACTGTTTTCTATCCTGATTCAAATGTAAAAATTAAGAATGTTAATAGATTAGGTTAAACTACATAATTAAGCAAACATGGGCAGACATTGTGTACCTGATTAGCAAATGAAGAATTAAATTTACTATAAAGGCTATATTTAGCTGCAAATGAGCATATTTTAATGACTACTAACCAATGAAAATCAACCTTTCCCTAGAAAAATAAGCAAGAACTAGATATAAATTGATTATTAAATCAATTAAGTCAATCTTAACCTGTCACAATCTCCCTCATTAGAGTCACTGTTGGATGCAGAGCCACCCAGGCAAACACAAAATGATGCAGTGCCAAAGGTACAGTGACACCTCCCCAGCATATCCACCCCAAATTACACCACAGGCTCCCAAACTAAGCATATCCACTAATGCACGGAGCCCATTAATTTGTCCTCTATTTTCCTCTATTAAATGAACAGGAAAAAAAAAAAAAAGAAAAAAGTGGGTCCCTGTAAGAGCCTGAACCATTTTGAGAATCTGGTGAAGCCTGACTGACTTCCATTTCTTAGGGAAAAAAAAAAAATTGTGTTTAAATGTAAAGCAACTGGTTGTAGCATTGTGGGATTAGTTGGATGAATCCTTCTGTGGATATAATCAGCTTAATGGCAACAAAGATCACAGTGCAGTTAGTGCAGCTGTGACACTCAGAGCATTTCACCAAAGGGGAAGGTTTGCACCAGGCTGGAGCAGTCCCTTTTTATTTCCAGCCTCTTTTATTGCCAGCCTCTTTCCCTCCCTCCCTCCCTCTCTCTCTGTGCAGTCAACATCCCATCAGCTCCATTAGCATGAAAGAATTAAGGAGGGAAATGGGTAGGGTGGAGCAATTTACGTCTGTGGGTCAGCATACTTACACAGCGTCATATAACTCAATTAAATGGACAAATAAAGTGGTGCTAGTTGTTTTCCAAACTCGGGTTAATTTTAACTTAATTCCCACACTGCTGTGGGCCAAAGGGCTGTCTGAGGCTGCCTTACACATGGGCTAAATGGCCAGCTGTCTGTTATGGAACAGAATGCTGTAGGAGTCCTGTTCTTCTCTTAGGATGCTCTTAAGAGCATCCTTACTGTCAGGATATTCCTAGTATCCTCATCTTCCCACAAACAACCCGAACTTCAGACTAAAATTGAAGACTTGATTCCCCTAATTACTGCTCCATTTGCACTGGCAGATTAATTGCTTTATATTATACCTTCTCTCACTGTTATATTGCAAAAACACCTCAAACAGTAGAATATAATGGGTGAGAGATTTTAGCTTGTCCTGTAAGAAATAAAGAAATGCTGTTTTCTAGACTTCTTAAATTAAGACTTGCATCATTCTGATCTACCTAGCACAGACAGTATTAACACTTAAAAAAAAATTAACAACTCTAATTTATTAACCACTAACTATTCTCTTTCTGGGTTTTGCTTCTTCTGGGAAAAATCCCAAGATGCAGGTGAATGCACTAATAACTGAAAACAGTTGGGGATAAACACAGAAGACCCACAAATCTATTACATGGAGGAAACTGATGGATATTTTGCCAAGCAGGAACATTTTGGGAACAAGCTGATTGCTGTAGAGTTTGCTAAGGTCTTCCCTCTCAGTTGGTACCACTCAGTCCTGTGCACTTGCACTGTGGAACAAGACCTGTGAAGGAGAACTAATTTCCATTTGCAGAATAAAGACCTTTTCCAGTATCCCAATGTTTTGAAGCCCGTAAAATAAACCAGTGCTTGAAGATCCACTGCACTTTCCATAAATAATGCAAGTGTTGCTCCTCTGTCTTGGCCAAAATTTCCCGTCTCCAAAAACGTCAGAGCAACGCCCCGCTGTCAACCTCCCCACCAGGAATACTTGCACTTCAGCACTTCTGCATGGATATAATTTGTAAAGTGCTTAGGCAAATAAGCACACTCTGAATTGGGAAATGTTCTTGACAGACTACCTGGCACGAAGCTTTCAAGCCCACCAGGAACGTCGGGAGGCCAGATCTGCACGTGTCAAGTCCATCATCACCTTAAGGAGGCTTTCAAAGTTTTGCTTTTTGTGATGCTACAAAAATGCATCTCCAGAGCCATTATATGAATTAGTTGGAAAGGGGTAGGGGGGAAGGAGGAGCAGCTAAGAACAGCAATACACCCTGTGAGGACATTTAGAAGCATCTGGCTCGGAGATATTGAGAAAGGAAGGAAAAATTAATCATGCCGGCTGGGAAAAAAAAGCCTGGCATCAGCACAGCCACCTTGTCATAAGGCAGATATTAATAATGTGAACCCCCAGGGGACATTCAGACATCTGAAAGATCCACTCCTTGGCTCTCACTGAGCAGGCAGGTTTAACTGATGTCTCTTTGAAACCTTCTGCTAAAACACTGCTTAGGATTTTGTTTTGTTTTTTTTCAGCAGAAAAGAACCCTCAGTGCTCAAGATCAGATATTTCCTGCACTCCTCTCTTTTTCCTAAATGGTCTCAAAGAGACAACACCTAACATTTGGTAGATCTGTAGGTCAGCTCCCCAGTAGCTACAAAGAACATGGGAGAGAAATGGAGGTGAAAATTGGTTGAGTGTTTTGAAAAGAGAAGCAGCAAAAAGGCTCTTGCTGGAACACGAAAAATCACACCTGGCCAGGACACCACAACTTAGATATTGGATTAGATTAGGGTTAGAGCAAGATATAAATTAGTGGCAGTAACAATAACCAGAACTCATATTTTCCAGAGAATTTATTAAGCTGAAACAGGGTGAAACCCTCCTTTTTTTTTGTGCCTTGTTACTTCTCCACAGCACTGTTTCCTGAAAGCCAACATGATAAAAGAGCCACTGATGCGCTTCAGATTTTGGAAACGAGGAGTGTTGCTAAAAGCACAGCAGTCACCCCCCATATTGTATTTCTGATTTCTTGGACCACCTGTGACTTCCTACAACTCCAGATTCCCAGGACACACAGCTGAGCCACTGGAATGTAGCACCAGCTACAAACCAAGTGTCTCAAAGACCAAATGATGGTATAAAAGATGTTTCTATGCTATCTGATGATGCAGGAGCTGCTACCATGGAAGCTGTCAAGCAGCCACGTCAAACAAGATGGATGGTGCTTGGTAAATCTGGATGGGCAGTTCCTCCAGTTTGGGAATAGCGCTCAGGAATTCTTTGTTTAGACACAGCAAACTCCTATGTTTAAGTGGAAGATGATGTCCTGGAGACCAGAACTCTACCAGGTGTTTTCTGTAGCTGGGCACAAGATTGAAAGCATCATCCATCCAGAAATGAGTGCCATTGTCTGCTTGAGCCAGAACCAATTTTGCAGCTGGGTGACCCTGTTTTTAAACCACCCTATACCAGAAGGAAATATTCCCTGCATGGGCTGCAGCTGTGATACATTCCTATGCAAATGAAGCAATTTTCTCTTTTTCTCTATGAAAAGTCTCCCATTTCTTCTCCATCACTGATTCTTCCTCCCAATGGACTCGGTGGCAATGCGATGATCTCTTTGGGACAGGGGTGGTCTTTGCTCTTGCTTAATGCCTTGACTTATAATTTAAACGGGCACAAGAGGAACACTTGAACTGACAGGCAAAAGAGAGATGATTTAAACCATGTCTAAATGACTAGTTTATATAATCTTCCAATTTTGACTCCATACACATTTATAACCTTTATATTGTGGTTTATCCCAACTGACTGGCCTTAGCAAGTTCTTTCTCTCCAGCTGATGAGAGCAAACTGACCATATCCACACTTAACTTTTCCATCTGAGAAGTAAAATGAATGATTTAAAGTCACCACAGCTCTGAGTTTTCCTGCTGCTGTGAAAGATCCAGATCAAAACTGCCTCCAAGGTTTAAATTAACCTCTTTTGCTCTGCAATTAGCACTGGAGGTAAGGGTGTGTGTGAACACCTCCCATCACTCCAAAAACAAGCCCTTGGTCATTAAACTGTGAAAAATGGATCATTTGCAATGGCTGAGCCGTAACTTTACAAACCTCTTCTGAGTCTGACCACTGGAATTCAAAGTGTAATGCTCAATTTCATACCACTTCAGAAGCCAAATTACCATGTCATCTGTGAGCACTGCTTGAAAATATCACCACAATAGCAGGAATAGGATGTCACTGAAAAGGGAACCAGGCAGATCTGGCAGATCTGGCTTCGGACTCAGATTTCATCTGCACAGTCCAAACGTGATTAAAACTTGAGTTTAAAAAAAAAAAAAAAAGAAAAAGAAAAACAAACCCAAAAAAGAAAATAAAAAGAAAAGGAGAGTAAATTGAGATTTCCTGAACACAGGTATCCTGGCCTCTGGCTGAGTCCCAACACATATGTCAAAGTTCCTTTGTAGCAGGTTCCAGCCTATTGCTTTCTGAAATACTTTGCTTGTTTTCCTTCTGTGTTAGATAAAGTCAACCAGTCCAAACTCCTTCCTTCCTGCTTTGTTCATTAATCACTACCTGGATTTGAGAGCTGTGCTGAAACAGAGACTTTCTCAGCCAGTCACCAAGCCAGGAAAGGAAAATGCCCACAGTCTGAGCTGGGGCTTTCCTCCTCTTCCAGCACCTCACAAACACACAAAGCTCATCACTAAACATTCCTTTCCCCTGCCTCACAAAAATACTGCTGGATATACAGTAAAGGCAGGAAATATCACAGGGAGGGGAGACAAAAAATCAATTAAAAGAAATTTGCAAGCCATTGTGTTAGAGCATCTCATTTAAAGCGGCCACTTTTTATCTGCAGGGCAAGTTAATTGCAGTACTACAGTGGAATGTAGCATTGTGCACCACAGAAGGTGACAAAATTTTTAAGGGTATTTATTGTGAGGACACCAAATTCAGGACTGTACCCCACAACTTAATTTACAAGGGTGGCAGAAGTCAGCTGGCTAGAGCTGCTATTGCTAATAGCTAGGAAAGACCCACTTAATCACTTTGCATTTTTATTTGCAGAAGATAAAGAAACATTTCTTTCACTAATAGTTTCATGCTTGTTTCATCTCATTTTATCCGGACCGCAGGATCTGTTTGATTTCATTTCATCAGTTTTCTAAGGTTCTTAAAAGTACCATATTTTTATAATCTTGTTATATCCATGAGATAAAAAACGATTATTTGCCCCACCATTTCCCAAATGGGAAACCACGGCAGAAAGAAATCAAGTGACTTGTTCAAGGTCACGCTGGGATTCTGTAGCAAAACTGGAGAATTAGAAACCTAAACTTGACTCTGAAAAGAGCCATAAAGAGAATTTCTGCATTTAATCCACAGATATCCTACAGATCTTGGCATCTACCCCTATGTTTTTTTAATAGCATATATAACTGTGAAAACCCAGCTCTGAATGGACAGATCTTGTTATTTCTCTGAAATTATAAAAAAATAAAAGGCAAATTCTCTCACCTGCATCACAGGTGTGGCTCTATGAAGAGGAAAAAACGGTTATGTTCATATTTTAATTTATTTTCCTCCTAAACCTTATCAGAGCCACAACTCAAGCTAAAGTGCAATATCAAAGTTCTGTATATTCAAGACGTGTTGCTCACGAGATCTTGCTGTTAAGTCACGAACTGTTCAACACTTGGAATTTTCTGTTAGTTTTTCTATACAGCAAAGTAAATCACTCAACCCCTTCTCCCCTTGATGACAGTTGCCAGTGCAGTTTTCTTTGCAGTGTTTAACAGCCTCAAGGAACTTTTTGCTCTTGTATAGGCTGGGCAGGAATGATGCAGGAGCACACAGATAATCCAACAGGAATCTGGAGAGTGAAACCACCAGCTTAGAAGGAGGAAGTTGTGCCATGGATGGGGCAGGAATGAGGAAAGTAGTAGAATAGCAAGTAGTAGGTAATAACAGTAGTGTATATAATAAAAGCAAGTGTGTGTGTATATGTATATATATATATATACATATATATGTATATATGTTCTGAACAGCTGCATTCTGTCCACACAAAGCAAATGTCCTGCAGTGGAAAACAAGAGGTGTTTCCCAGAGACAGCTTCAAAAGGGTGTGAGTACAGAAGTACCATTTACACACCCAGGAAAAAAACAACAGTTGCTCATCACATTAAAACCTGACACCTGACCAGCCAAAAACTGGAAACCTGACCTGTGGAGCCAGAGATCTTCTGAACATTTCTGGCAAGCTGGACAAGAACAGATGCTGTAAACCCATGCAGTGTTAATGGGAGGAGAAGGTGTGTCTAACTAAGTCCCTGTCTGTGTCCAAGCTGCGGTTTCCATCTCTCTTCCAAGCTGTGTTGAAGTGCACTGGCAGAACAACATCCATCTGGGATGTATCGAGTGCTGACCACAGCAGGATTTGTCCTCTGCAAAGAGGATATGAGCAGAGCAGTCCAATCTGCATAAACATCGCATTAATAATGGCCTAGGTGAAGATTGCATTTTAATTCTGAGCTCCAGCTGAAGGACCTGCTTGTTTCAAAGTTCAGAGAAGCTTCTTCAGTTGCTGGTGTTGAGAATTTCAGTGCCCGTTCCCAGGGAAGGCTGTGTGCACAGAGCAAAGCCACAGATGCCAGGCCAGGAGCTCAGGCTTCCTCTGTGGTTTAGGAGTTCAGGCAACACCCAAACTCATGCCATGCTTGGGCAAGGGCTTGGGGAACCAGCCATCCTTAGCACATGCAAACCCCTTGGAACAGAACATTCTGGAGGTCACAGCAGACACTGGATGCTTTTCTGAAGGACAGGCAACACCACATTTGCCTCTGCTGTTTTCTCTCACAATTTAAACCCACCTGAATGTTTATTTACACTTCCCTCTTCCAACCTTCCTCTCTCCTCCTATGTAAACGTGCTATAAATACAGACCTGGCATAAAGCCCATCCATCCGTGGTTCAGCTTCCCCTGATCCTAAAGGTCTTTTTCTGGACAAGCTGTGATTTAGCTCCAAGTTCCTGTAAGCCTCAGCAGCTTCTTCCAGCCTCCTTCAGCACTATTGTGACACTTGTCCTTGTGCTACTGATGAGACACCTGTACCTCAAGAAACCAAATTTCAGCATGACTCGTGGACTTCTGTATGGAGATCCTTCTCCTGAGGGTCCCATGAGTCCTTCAAGAGTTGTTTGGGGTTTTGGAGGGAACACTGGCAAAAGTCACCCTTCACTGTACATGCCATGGGACTTTGCCCTGAACAAGACCAAGACCTCTGGCCAGTGTCAGATAATCCGTCACTACAAGCTACTTGCATCCAAGCCAGATATTTATTGCTATTGATCTGCCTGGTCCCAGCGAAAGACTTTTGTTCTCCCAACCCAGGACTTTGACCTCAATTAAGTTATGAATTTCAATCCGATAGACTGCTCCACTTACCCTGCTGCTCTCCCTGACTGGATTAATTAGAATTAGCTAGGCTGGGAGTCACCCCGAGCGCCTCATGGATCATGTTATTTTAATAATAAATAAAGAGACAGCAGCAGCATACAAGGAAGGATTTTGAAAGATTGTTCATCCAAGAGCATCATTCAAGACCTGCCAATACTAATTTCTCTGAGTTTGATTACCTCATTTACTTCTTTTTATTTCTATTCATTAATTGAGTTTTATCCCCCATTACTTCAGCTCCCCAAATGTGCCCTTCCTATAAAGGAACCAGACACACGCTTCGCTGTTACAAAGTTTTATTACTGCAGCTCATCAAAAGTATAGTTAGCAGGAATGGAATAGTCATTAAGCATTTAATAATCTAATAGTGCTGGAAAAAAAAATATATATAATAGGGGAGGGAGAAGAGAGGGAGAGGGACAAGACAGGCCTGTCTGTTGCCATAAAGTGTGCACTGAAGGCTGGCTGGTGGACAAAACCAAGAAGGTAACATCCAACACTGGAGAGAATGCATATATCCATCAGGATATTTTCTGACAGCACAATAATGGAACAAGCCTAAAAACTGGTTGAATACCAAAGGAATTTGATTGGCAAGGGGAAGTTTCTGAACTAGTGAGTTGGGGCCTGATAGCTGCATTATCTTTATTATTTCCCTTTCCCTACAAAAGCAATCCCACACCTGAGGATGTCAGACTGCCCAGGCCTGTACTGAAATGGCTTGGTGGTTCCTCGGGCACGGTGGGGTGATGCCAAAGCCATAGGAAATGAAGCAAGGCTGGAGACCATGCCTAGGGTGATTAGGGACCATGCCTAGGGTGATTAGGGACCATTCAGAGGGTGATTAGGGACCATTCCGAGGGTGATGTGTTCACCTGAAGAACCAGCTTGGCTGCCAGTGGTATCCTGTTTGTGAAGTTAACCAAACACTTTAATGAGGGGCTAAAGCACTTCCAAGGACCTCAGGAATTAGAGGTGTTTAAACACATGCTGATTTCAAAGATCAAGGGGCCAAGGGCCATCCCATGTCCTCAAAGGGAAGAATTCAAGGTAAGGCTCTTTCCTGCCTCTGCAGGGACACATGAAGACACTGGGGAGCAAGATAGCTGTTTCTCCTCCATGGTGCCACCTGCACTGACCTCAAAGCTCACTGCTGCTGCTGCCTTCTGTCTGCTGTGAGCATTGACAGGGAGTGTACCACAAAAGAGCTGTGGTGTCAGGCATGGAATCAAGCACAAGGCTCCCTGAGCTGAAAGGGTGTTCCTTCTGCCAGCCTGCATTCCTGCCCCAGCACTGGCCATGGAAAGCGCCTCCCTCCAGCCCCCAGTCCAAGGTGATGCCCACAAGCCACTAAAATGTGCTGCTGTCCTCGGCCCCGGCTTTTTAAATGCTGCCTTTTCATCACCCCGAAAGCAGCTTTACACTTTGAGGCCAAAGCAGCAGTTTTTTCTCAGGACCAGCTCTTGGATTTCACTTTTCCAACACTGGTTTTGCAGGACACAGGAGCCTGCAGCAGTTCCTGGCTGGTGAGCTGCTTTGCAGGCAGCGCTGCACATGGGCTGCCCGTGCGAAGGTGCCAACTGCTCTGCTGCATCAGCCATGAAGCAATGATCCATCTGTCTACAGGGAGCAGAAGAAACAAAGACTGGACATGTCAAGCTGGAAGATAGGAAGAAACAGTGCTAAAAAGCTCAGCCTGGACAAGTAGAAGGAAACATCATCTGTACAACTGATGGTTACTGTTGGTGAGACCTGAGGTGGCTTCAGAAGCTAAGGAGCAGACCAAGGATAAATCTCTGCCTTTCCCAGCATCTATTTAGAGTGCAAATATTTTGCAAATGTTTCAGCTGAAAGGGACTTTTCTCCCAGTAGGTAAAAACAGCATCTGCTGAGTGGTGACCATTTAACATTCAACCTGCTGCCAATCTACATTCCACGGAGAGACCCGCAGGAGAGACATGGAGCTGTGCCACTTGTAATAACTGTGTGACTGGCACCATGTCAATGCTTTAATGTAGAATGCTACCCTCTGTCACTAAGCAGATCTCTCCTTTCTTTTGGCTAATGGCTTTCACACCCACTGGCAGCAGTGTCAAGACTGAAGGGGGCTGCAGAGCCTTCAGAGATCTGCTTGACAAAACTGACCACAGAAATACTGAGACAGGGATGGGGGGTGCTTAAGGGCAGGAGGACACTACTGTGGTTAATTAATCTGCTCTCATTGCTTTGTTTTTCATCTCTGTTTAGTGTCCCCATGTGTTTGCTGCTGTAGCTCCCTCCCTCAGCAGTACCTGTGGCATCCTTTGCTTGCTGTGAGTGTACCCATGCCAAAGCCTCTGCTGCAGTATCAGCTCCAGGACAGGGCCCCTCTGAGCTTTATGAGCCAGGCTTTTAGTAAATTTAGGGAGAACTTGATCCTAGGAACACTAACTGCAAGGGCATGAGGCTGTGGTGTTCCTCTTTAATCTCAGCCAGGTTTAGAGAATGGTCTTAACAGCAGAGGACTTTGGCAGCTGGCACTCTACCCACAAGTGTGTTTGCATTCCCCATCTCACTGGGGAGGGGGAAAAACGTGTACATGGAGCCTGTGGTCCTTGGTCACAACAGCCAAAACATCCACATCCATTTCTCCACCTCCCTACAGGCACAGGGTCAGGAGGGCATCACTAATGTTTGGTGCAGGAGGCAGGGAAGGGATGCACATTTGCTGAGACTGGCTTCATTTTTAAATATCTACATGCCTCTGACACAAGACCCTTGCTGTAAAATCCAAGTGAAGAAGGCTGAAAAGAAAAAAAAAAGCAGGCCTGACTATTCCTTGCTTCTTTTTATCCTATACAAGCCTTTTAAAGGTCAGGCAGGAAAACAGAAAACCCACACAAACACACAAACCAACAGACCACCAATCTCAGCAATCTTCGACACAGTCATATTTTCTACTTAATTTTTAGCTAATGGTGGAAATTAGTCTTTGGATAGTTGATAAAAATCAACCTGTCTCTGCTGGGTTAGTACCATGATCTGTGGCTCAGCAACTACTTCTAGTACAATTGATTTTCCTTTTTGGCAACTAATAGGTCAGTCAATAATAATGTTGTTTGAAAAGGATTGAGTCATGAGGGAGATGAACCCTCCCTGCCATTTATTATGTTTGTATTGTCTTCATTTGAAAAGGTTTTTTTTCTTTTTCTTTTTTTTTTATCCCTAGTCAGTGAAGGTATTACATTCTGATCACCAGTGTTGGGATGCAAATAGAGGAGGGAAATCAGGAACTGGGATAAAGCAAGCCTGAAGAGGCAACCATGTTCACCTGTTACTCTAGTGTGTCTTTAAAATTAAAAAAAAAATGGGAAAAAAACCCCATCTAACTCAAAATATGCTGACAAGCATCACCTCAGTGCATAAATATGACTGAGCAGCCTTGCAAGAATTGGTACAAGATACAAATCCAGCATTGGTGGCAAAAATCAACCAATTCTCTCTGCAGACAGCACAGACAGCAGATCCTTTTCATTGAAATTACAACTATATAGGAATTAATAAAATTAACCCCACATATACTAGCAACAGATTTCTTAACCTAATGATTTTCAGCTTTGGTCTCAAGTTTCCTTCTCAAACATCTGAAAGGTCCATGACTGACTACTGAGAACTTGCTGACCAGTGGTTTAAAGTCTTAGTGCACTGATTTGCACTTTACCAGGAAAGTGAAAAGTCAGGAAATAAAAACTGAAGATCACTTACAGCTTTTTTCACCCTTTTAGTCATAATTAGAGAAAAAAAAATCAGCACACAAAATTATTATCATAACATTGATAATTGCACAGTGATGCAGTTTAAAAATAATAAAATATTTAGATATGGTTTCAACTCACCTGCTCTGCCTCATAGATATGTACACAGCCCTTAATTATCCTGTGTGTCAAGTGACACAGTTCCCTTTACAACTCACAATATCTGTGTTAAGACTTGCTCACATGGCCAGATAGGCTTGAAAAGCTTTACCAGAGTAAGCTGAGCTGCTTAAGAGCACTCCCAGATAGTTCCCCATGCACTCCCAAGGGCATGCCATGAACACATGGATTATTATTTTGGAGGATGGATTACCCACAAATGAACCAAAATGCAGCCACAGGAACTCCAGCAGGAAAGTCTATGGTTTATGTCGCCCAAATACACTAAAGGAGCTCCTCTGAAAGCTGCTTGAGCAGCACATCACATCCAGAAGGTGTTCTCCCCACAGAGGAAAGAGGTTTTCCCTTGTTGCTCACCCTCTGCAAGGAAAATTTGTGTCTTCTTATGCTTTAAAGCTAGAAATGGATATGATAAGTGTGTTGCTGAGCCCCTTCATAACTCTTACATTACCATTGTGTTATGCTTAGAATCTTCTATGTTAACATTATGGTACTGACTGTTACATTGCTGGTTTAGGCAAACAGCTCCAGTGAAGGAGGCTGCTCTCAGACTGAGCCCCAAGCTCTGGGATTTTCCAGCAGAGCTCCAAACACCATCCCACCACCCACTTTGACACGGCCCCTGGCACTGGAGATTTAGGTAATTCAATCACACAAATGCCCCTTCTCAACAAAGCAGAGCAGCCCTGTTGCCTTTCTGTATCTCCCAGCCCATGGCAATTGTTTACCACCTCCTTTCAAATGTGCTATTAGAGCTAATTATGAACAAGCAGAGAGTTCAGTGGCTGCAGCTTTTCAGTGACATTAGTGAGCCAGCCTTTGGAAAGTGTAGCAGCACTGCTGAAACAAAAAGCACTGGATAACTGCAGTCCAGGGGCATGGGGTTATTCCCAGAATTAAAGTGGGTTTAAGCACGCTAAAAGAACGAGCAGAGCCATTCTCAGAGACCTCTCTTCCTGCTCCTAAAGCTGTCAGTTTATCAGCACAGAGCAATAAGCTGACTCTTGCAGACCCTCTTGATCCAGAGACTGCAGTATTTTGCCAATAGATAGTATAAAGGTAACTAAAATAAGGCAGCAGAAAGGTTTTAAGGCACATCTACAGGCACAGTGAACAGGTAAGACTTTCTCCAGTTCACCCACTGTCACTGCCTGCTTAGGGCAGCTAAATCCTTTAGCAAACTGCAAAAGAGCCAAGAAGGAAGAACATTTATTAAAAAGGTAATGGAAGAGAGCATAAATCTGTCATGCTGTTTGACTAACTTTTTAGAAGCGTACTAAAACATGAAAAAAAACTTGGTTGGTAGCATTCCTCTCCTTCACTACCTGCTCATAACCCTCATAATCCCTAATTTATCCTTTATCTCTCATTCTACCTGCATGAAGGTGCTGCTGTAAAACTGAACAAGACAGAAGAATTCCTGAAAACCTGGAGAGGCAGGTGGGATTGCAGAGGGTGCTGGGAGCACATCACTCTGGAAAAACAGCATCACCCACTCACCAGATATCCCCTGACAGTGAACCCACTGCTCTTTACAGCCCACACATGAACTGATAGTGCTTTTGGTAATGTGTTATAGCAGGGGATGTGGTGTTTATGGCCTGTTAGGAAGTCAGAGGTTCTCTCTCCTCTCCCTTTTTCTTCTGGTTGCTCTTAAAATTTCTGCTGCTTTTGCTTTGGATGTGAATTCTTCCAGGGTAAAGGTCAAAATTTAAAAAAAACAACCAACAAATGCAACCCCCCCAAAAAAAACCAAAACATAACAACAAACCAAACCAAAACAAAACCCCCCAAAACCCCAAAACAACCAAAAAACAAACCCAAACCAAACAACAACAACAACAAAAAAACCCCCAAAATGAAAACAAAACCAAACCAAAAAAACCAAACCCAAAAAAGCAAAAAAACCCTACCCCCCCCCCCAAAAAAAACAACCCAAAGAAGCAAAAACCCCAACCAAACAAAAAACTGAAGAGAGAAATAAACATTATGTCACAAAGCCTTGAAATGTTACTGCAATTTATATATGGCTGAGAATAAAAATGTGTCTGTTTTCTCTGGGAACACACCTACGTGCAAATAGAGACCTTTAAAAAAAATTCTCCTTTATTACCTTGGTGGGGAAAAAACATATCAAAGATTGATTTTTCTTTTTATGGCTATTATTAACCTTTTGTTACTGGCCAAAAATAATCTGCTTAGAAAATGTGTAATGCATCAAAAAGAAAAGAGAAGAATTTAACAGAAAATTAATACTTGGGAGGAAAAAAAAAAAAGACAATTCTCTCTTCTGCTTTTTTTTTCCTAAGAGTCAGACTTTACCTCCAAAGGAATGAGACAAGTGTCAAAGAGAAGTTTCAAAGAGAATCTAGAACCATTTCCCAGGCTGGCAGGGTGAAGGGAATGGGCACTGATTCCACTCCTTCCCAAATTCAATGCAAAGCTGTTCCTGTCTGCATCCAACACAGCACTCTGACTGAAAGGAGATGGGTAGGGTGTGCAAAGCCCCCCATTTGCACTGGCTTCACTCTCCCCCTCTTCTATGTAAGGAAAAACTCCTTTTAAATCCATTACAACTGAAACCCTGAAGACTTAAGCACAAGCACACATCTCGCCAGCCACGGCAGTGCTGTGCTTCCTCATACCCACCCCACCAGAAATTCTGCCCAGGAAAGGGCAAGACAAACTTTTTTACAACAATTTGATTTGTGTGTAAATACCAACACAGCTGTCTGCAGCCTGTGAACACTACAGCTCTGCCCAGAAGCCTTCAGACTGCAGCTCTGCTCCACATCCATCCCTTACAAATTCCCCAAGCATTTACTGAAGACTGCTCAGATCTCACCAGTGAGAGCTCAAAGATTCAGCAGCAAGGGTGAATTTATGTCCAAACTGGGAAGGAGAGCAGAACCAAAACGTGCCATGACAGTAAAAAGCAGTCAGTCATAATCTGACAGAAATATGTTGGAGCATTATTTCTGAATAGGATCACATTTACACAGGCCAGCCTTTAATTACAACAAGCTGACAGAACTGGAGTGTTGACTCAGAGCACTGGCAGACCCAGGCTGGCTGGCTGGAAGAAACCATTTGCAAAGTGGTTGCTGAACCAGTTTGGGTCAAAACCCAATCTATTCAGATACCCTAAAACTGGTGCTAGCTAAGCTTAGACATGTGGGCTGCAAACCTCAGTGGCTCAAAATTCTGTTATTTTTCCCAGGTTATCTTTTTTGGATGTTCTTATAAGAGAATCCCAGAATGGTTTGGGTTGAAAAGGATATTGGAGATCATCTAGTTCCAAACCCCTGCTATGGGCAGCAACACCTTCCATTAGATCAGGTTCTTCCAAGCTCTGTCCAACCTGGCCTTGAACAATTCCAGGGATGGATGGGGCAGCCACAGCTTCTCTGGACAACCTGTGCCAGTGCCTCACCACCCTCACAGGGAAGAGCTTTTTTCCCTAATATCTAATCTAAACCTATTCTCTTTCAGTTTAAGTCGTTCTCCCTTGACCTATCACTACATGATCTTGTAAACTGTGTCTCTTCTGTCTTTCTTGTAGGTACTGGAAGGCTGCAATCAGGTCACCTTGAAGCCTTCTCTTTCTCAAGCTGAACAACCCCAATTCTCTCAGCCTCATAGGAGAGGTGCTCCATCCCTCTAATCAACTTTGTGGCCTCCTCTGGATTTGCTCCAGCAGGTCCATGTCCTTCCTGTGCTGGGGTCTCACCAGAATGGAGCACCTTTTCTGTGATAAATACCCTGCGAGACCTTGCTGGGCAGTTTTGGAAGAAATCAGTTTGATGGAAACATTTGGTCAGGAGGCTGTGTAAGACATCAATCCAATTTCCCTCTGTGTTCCCTCTTACCTGGATGTTCACGTCAGCAGCGTTCTGTAACAGGACTGAAACCAGCTCCTTGTGTCCTCTGTCACACGCCCAGTGGAGCAGAGCCCGGCCCTGAAACAGCCAGGAGAAAATTAACAAAGCCAAGCAAAAAAAAAAACAAACAAAAAAACCCATGGAAAATCAGTCTTGCTATTAAATAATAAGCACCAATACCAAAATTAACACAGACTTTAAAAAAAAATCCAAAATAATATTATTATGCCACTTACTGGTGATTTGGACTTAAACAATAATGCTAGAAATGTCAAAAGCAACACGTACTTCAATTTTTCATTAATTTAGCACCAAACCCACAAGTCAGCAAAAAGTTTAGAGGGGAAAACTAGCAAAGCATGAAATGCAGGAGCCAGGACATTATTTGTTTTGCTATATAGATTTAGGATTTTGGCACCTCTGACTTTTCTGGGAGCAATGACTTACACAGCAAGGGTAGGATATTCAATCCTAAGACACCTGGATGCCAAGTCCCCAAAAGCTCATTCCTCTGGCAGGTTTGAAACACTCAACCCACAGATCCTGCCTCTGCTGGAAGACTGAAACTGGGTGTCTGGGCAAGCACCCCTGACTGTCCTCTCTTGGCAGGCTGGTGCATCCATGCCTCCAGCCCCTCCTAAACCAGCAGTTTTCTTTCCATCCCCTTTCTGCAGCTGTCTGCCAGCATGGGATAGGATGTAAAGGAAGTTCAGATCTTCCTGCATGCCCAAGGGCATGGGAAGTAGCTTAGGATCCCTGAGAAAGGGAGCTCAAAGAAGTTTTGAGATAGCAAACAAAGAAGAAAATCTTCTACGTATACTTAACAAATTAGCCTTAATTGTTCTATCAGTCTCTCCTGGTTTAGGGCAGCACACAGGACACTTGTAGGGGATTTCTTGGAAATTACCCTGTAGATGACCAGGAATCAGCTCCCTCAAGCTGTGACACCATCAGACTGACCTGTGTTTTTCAATATGCCACAGGAAACAGTCACAGACCCTCACAGAAGAAATCATTTAAATTAGCCCATGCTTGGTTATAAATCTCTTGACAAAGCAGTGGGGGAACAAGGTGAGCAACTCATTTATCTGCTAATGGGAACTGTGAGCCAAATTTCCTGGCCACGGTGCCAGAAAGCAGGAGGGGCAGAAGACACCTGTGACCAAAGCTCAAACTGCTTCTGCTGGATCTTCCTGGGCAGGGCAGCAGAGGTAGAGCATGATTTTAAGTCAGGAAATTCACACTTTTTGACCCAGGGACTAATTAATTTTTGTAACGTGTAATTTTAATGTTACACTAATTAACCTTGCATTAGAATGAATTTTCTGACAATGACTTTCTATGGAAGCACTGATGACATCCACAGGCCATTTAATGATTCATATCCTTGCACTCAACACTGTCAAAGTCTACAAGGGGGAAAGAGTACAACCTAAAATAACTGGTAAATATGGAGAGATCTTTAATTCATGTTTAGCATCCTTAACTCATCTCTGGACTGGTAATTACTTAAGACTTAGGATTTCAGTTGGACAAATACCAACTTTTCTCAAGCCACAGATGTTTATCTCAAAAGGAAGAGGCACATCTGCAATGTGCACAATAGCAATAAATACTTCAACAGATGATTTCAGTGTCTTGATGTATGTGTAGAGGAATAATATTGAAATTATTCAAATGTATTTATTGTACAGTTACATGATAAAATAAAGGCACTTCTATGCTTTGTATCAAAATTCATGCTATAGGTTAGGGGCTAAAATAAGTTGGTTTGCATTTGTCTCTGGACAAGAATAATCTTATTTTCTTGGTGCTGAACTTGGCTCAGACCAATAAAGGAAAACCAGAAGTTAATTGTGACAGCTCAGGGTCCTGCCCATGACACTGGCAGGCTGGTCCTGCTACACCTGGTGCCTTTTGAACAAGACAAAACCCTGAAGCCTGATCATCTGCAGTCATTAAAAATCTCCTTGTGCTATTTGCAGGAGTATGGATTTCAAGTCTTGGGCCAATTCCACTTTGGGTAATTACACTCTGCTTACCTATATTTTTTCTCTGCAACTCTAAATGGATACAATATTTTCTAATTAGTGCCTTAAATGGCTCTGCATTGTAACTGTGCACTATTAAACAGCTGACACGTTCCACCCAAGAAATGTCTGCAGCATGTTGCACCCTCGACACAAGGTACAAGGAGCTTTGGAGACCTTCTGTGCAAGAACACTCCAGGAGATGTGGAAGGAAAAATACCTCCAGAAGAACCTCGACCTATTTATTGCATAACGAAAAGCATTACTACAGATCTGGTATTTAAAATGGTGAGACTTGATGATCTTAGAGGTCTTTTCCACCCTTAATGGCTCTGTGGAAACTAGATAATATTCACAATTGTATGTAGAGCATCAGGCAAGTTAACAACAGCTCTAGCTAACATACACAGGCAGCTATACAGCTACGAAATCCACTTGTCTCCCAAGTCTTTCTTAAAATAAACCTTAGTGATAAGACAAGCTTAAACTGAACAGTCCCAGTTTTTGCATAGCAGGGATATCACCTCTGCACGCTGAAAAAGCCTTTAGTCTGCACAGCTGCTGCTTTATATCAGCACATAGCATGTGTTTGTGTGTTTAAATAACGTGGCAGAAATCTTAAGGGCCACAGATTGAGCTTTCCCAAAACAATTCCCACATGACTACTTCATTAAGCAGTGAGAGACTCAAAGCATGATGAATAATTTCATGTAGGAAAGCACTGCAGCAGTGAGGTCTTGGCTAGATGCAGCTAAACATCAAGGTACTCCCTCCCTGCAATTCAAACACAACAGTTGTTGCAGAAATTACTTGAGAGGATGCATTTCCCCCCCACCTTTGAAGTATTTAATAAAAAAAAAAAGGCATAAAAATAGCCCCAGTGCACTAACCCTGCCTCTTAAATCTTCTGTGCTTTGCTTGGCTAACCACTGCCAGCTTGGCCAGCTCCTGCAGCAGTTTCTCAAGCCAACAGCACATCAATTTTGCTCAGCTCCAAGTCACAGGGTGTTCACAAACAAAGCACAGGACAGGGATTTGTCTCCCATACACCGAGTTGGCAGACAAATGGATGGGAATGATTTTCACATCAATTAGCTCGAGCAGAGAAAGGGGAGAACAAAGCCAAAGTGAATGGATGTGCCACAGTATAAAGCCACGCTTCCAGGCACGGTGTTTGCAGCTGTAATGGCTGGGTAGCAACGAGCCACTCTAACTTGTGGCAAGTGCTCTACGAGCAGTAATTCAGAAAAGACAGATATCTACAGAATGGCTGCATCCCCCTGTGACAGCACAAACAGTGAATGGAAGGGTTGTTGTCACAATTACACAGGTAAACTCGACTTGGAAGTCAATAACTTTCAGTGCTCTGAAATGTTTGGTGAGACTTTTCTAATGGGAGAAAGCCTATAAACCTAAAGAAGTATGTGACCCTTCTTCAAATCCATTTTCCCCCTCTGTCCTTTCCTTGGCAAGCTGGCACCAGTTTGGCACTTGCTGTCTCAAAAGCACAAAGATCAGGGACTAAGTGAGCATCCTGTCAGATGCCTTTCACTAAAGTTTTGGCAAAGGCTTAAATACAGCACACAGGTAACATGTTTGTTTACTGGGATTTATCCAACAATTTAAAAAAAAATTATCTAGCTACAACCTCCACAGCCCGTGGCACAAATTACAAAAGCAAGCCATCTCTGCCTTTGAGCAGCTCCTGGTTCGTTAGAAGTTGAAGCAATATTATTTTCAAAAAGGCAGCAAGTGAGCCACACTCCCAGATGTGCCTGGGGTGACTTCACAGCCACAGTCCATTTCTTCTTCCATTAGTCCTGCTGACATACACAAGGAAAACAGGTTGCTTTAGCCTGTGCCACTTCTTATGAATGAATGTAAGCGATTCTGTTGAACTCTGGGCAATTTAGATACAGTAAATGGAAGCTGGTACATGATTACTGTCATTAGGCTCTTTGTTTAATTCTAAATTGAAGTTTATCATATCCAAACTGTTAGCAGGTATGCTGGCTTGCATGCTGCACATGAAGAACTTTACTTCTTGTGGGGAGAAGGACACATGCTCTGGAATTTTCCCAGTGCATCTATCTAAACCCCAGAATCTTCTCCTGCCCTTTCTGCAATCTTTTTGCTTTGACTAAGTTGGCTCATCCCCACTTTACATGTTTATTCTTGATTTCCTTTCTCCTTTCACTGATTTCTTCCAGGTTTGTACAAAATGGGGGGGATACAATTAGATGGAGTACTACCATATCACATAAAAATAAAATCTAAACACCCTACAACCCCAGCCAAGTCTTTATTGTCCAAGGAAAGGCTGAGCTGAGCATCTTTGCATGAGCTTATTTGGTGCTTCAGTAGATTTTGTTTCATAAGAAGTTAACTCTTTCTATGTACCCTGCTGACATTTTAAATTTATAGGCATTTAAATCAAAGGATTGATAGTGTGAATTATGTCCAGAAGCCAGGCGAGGCAGCTTTTGGATTTGGCAGGATATATTTACACAGTAAAACTAAAATAGTTAATAAAAATGACAAGATTATGCTTGTGTACACTTCACGAAAGGCTCAGTCTGGGTTATCTCTAGTCTAAAATGGGTTCTGAAACTTCAATCAACCTGCATGATATTGGAAGATAAGTCACCTCCCAGACTGGGAAGGACATGTTTGGGTACCAAATAACACTGGCAATGCTTTCAGTTCCATAACATATAACAAAACAACTGTTGCTTTCAGATTCTTCCTTTTGGTATACTGGGGTTTTTTTTTGTTTTTTGAGCAATTGTTGGCTTAAACCCAAATTGTTGAATCTGTGAGAATTTCATCGATGGAAGAGTTTTATCCCAGTGGGAATCCTCTCACAAATCTCACAGGTAGGCAGAGGTTTTTGGGTCCTGCCTGTGCTGAAGCAATCCCATACTCTGCAACAGCCATCTGCTAACATCCATCAGGTAGAAACAGGACTTTTTTAACATCAGGGACTCATGGATAATTCCCAGAGGATGTAATCTGGTAGTTTTTTACATAGTTTAGATATACTTCAGCTTCCACAAAATATTTTGATTTTTTTGTTGTTGTTGTTTAAACAGTATTTCTTTGGCTGAAAACACATTTGTTACTTGAACAGAAAGGAAAATAAAAGCTTTTGAATGCTGCTAACTACAAAAGAGCACCTTGCCAGTGGAAACAAAGCGATGCTAACATGCACTTATTGCAAGCATGTGATCCTAAAAACGAGCTTTTATTAATTAACAGACTCCAGCTGTATTTTCTGTGGGACTTCCCTGGACATCTCCTTCTGTAACCTGTGATCTGCAGAAGGAGGATGGAGCCCAGAAATGTCACTGGTGCAGCGACTGTATGGCACACGACAGTTTCAGTTCATTGAATTTATGATGTGAAATTCCAAGCCTGATTGTGAACACCCTCCCTCCTCCGCTCTGAAAATTAATTCACATGAATTCCTGATTAATAATAAAAGGCCCTGCCATCAGCATTCAGAGCCCCAGCCGGGGCTGTCATGGCTCAGAGGGCAGAAATCTGCTTAGAGCTACAGGAGAACCCAACTGAATTTGTGGCGTCTCAGTCTATGAATGTCTAAGCACTTCATCTGTTCACCAAAACACAAGGAGCTGGAAGGAGCTGTGCTCAGGCTGGGCTTGGAGCAGGGCTAGGTGGCAGTGTGCAAGCAGGGAAACCAAGGTGACAAACCTGGTATGGCCACAACTCCCAAAGGATCAACAGGAAACTGCCCCCACCAGGGGTTTACTCTTAAAAAAAAAGATGAAGCCAATTCACAGTTTTAGACTGATTTTTCTTAGGGTTTCTGGCAATGCCTGTATTACCTCCCTGTGGGGAAATGGTGTTTTGAGTTTGATGAGCAGAGAAAGACTGGACAATGGCATTGTTTTTGTGAAGCTGGAAAGTCAGTGTCACTCATTTCCCCTTCATCTGAGAATGATGAAAAGCTTGTGCCATGTCAGAAATCCTCCTTCAAACAGACTTTATGGGTCAAAAAAGCTGTTTCCCTCACTTCCTACTTCTGTTTGACCACATTTAGTGTACAAAGTGGGGAAAGGGATTCAGAAGATCTTACTCTGCAAGTGGCTGCTGGTATTCCTGAAAATACCATAGAAACTAAATTTCTGATCTGGCATGCTACAGCCCCACAGTTAGGCATCCACACCACCAGAAATCCAGTGGAAAGCTGTTTCCAAACAGATTACCCCATCTCAATGACCAAGTGTTTGTCCAACTGTTGCAGCACCTTGTTACAACAATCCTAACCACAGAATTTTAAAAAGGAATAGCAGTGAATTAATACACAAAACAGATAAAAGATTGATGGTCCATATTTTTTCTCCATACCTCCTCATCTGTGACATTCACATCCACTTTTTTTGATTGAATGGCTTTGGTTACATAGTCAATGTTGTTTTCTCTGCAGTAATCAAAAATGTTCTTGTCCTCTTCCCTATTCAGGAAACAAAAGCAAAAGAAGCACCATGTTACTGCACAACACAAAGGCCACATGCACATTATATGCTTTAATTTTATTACAGACATTTCTAGTATTGCACATGCAGAATAATGTGCTTTTCCCCAACTCCCTCAAGTCAAGAAACACAAGATCCTGCTTCCTAGAAAAACAAAGGTTGTTTTTAACAGTATTGTGTCTGGACAAAAGTCAGTTTATTCCTGTGAAATGGCACAAGAAATGTATGAAGTCAGCCAGAAAAATCCATGTTCGAGTTCTGGTATAAATCACTGCAATCCCACAGAAGAGGAAAGGCTCAAGCTGCTCTTCTTGTAAGAGCCACTCTGGGTCACACCAAAGCCCCATCCAATGCCATCCACCCCAGAGAGAGGTCACTAAGGTGGCTTGGAGAAAACAGCAGGACAGACAGGACACCTGCAAAACAATCTGTCCCTGGCTAAACACATGTTGGAGCCTGGATACAACACCAGCAAGTGCTCACTTAGAACTGCTTGCAGGCAGAAAGATCAAATGA
Source organism: Brachypodius melanocephalos (assembly GCA_013398615.1). Classification (NCBI taxonomy): domain Eukaryota; kingdom Metazoa; phylum Chordata; class Aves; order Passeriformes; family Pycnonotidae; genus Brachypodius; species Brachypodius melanocephalos. Next base: position 2,929,512 of record VZSR01002395.1, on the reverse strand, counting down.
TGGTGTCACAGGGGCTTGAGTCACACCTACAGCTCCTCTTACAGCTCAGAGCAATACTCTGGCTTCAGACACAGTAAAGCTTCCATCCTTACCTGCCAAAAACACAGAACCTCTAATGAAGTTAAAACCCTTCACAGATTCTTATAAGAATAATACTTTTAGGCATAAGTACAGTGATACCACTGCTGCTAGCAGGGAATAAAGAAAAGAGGCCATTGCTTTTCCAGAAGTAAGCCAAAATCCCACACAATCCTCTCTCCTTCTAGTTTCCAGATGAAAACCATGGTTCAAATGAGCCCATCAGCGTTGCTATGGGACTTGGCAGCTTCACAAGAGTTAAACACAGAGTCGTTGCCTCATATGACATGCCCAGTTTCCAATCACCTTAACTAAAGACCTTCTGGATGCTCAGCAGAACTCAGACTGACAGCCTCAGTTACTCAGAAAAAAGGGAGCTTGCTGGAGCTGGTCAGACCCAGAAAGGGAGTCAGTCTGCTGTGGGGGTTTCAGGCAGGAGAAACGCAACAGGGAAATTTGAGAACCGACCCCCTGGTGCTAAAAGGCAACAGCACTTCTATTCACCTGCATTGCTCATGATCTCACAGGGTGAAGAACTCCAGGAAGGAAAAGTAAAGTCTAAATAACATCTGCACTTCTGAGCAATGGGTTACAAAGAAGAAGTGACACTCTTTGACCTGCAGTCCCTCAAAAGTGAAATGCCAGCAAGGCCATGTCCTCTGCTCCCATCAAGGCAGGCAGAGCACCATGACCCAACTTTGACTTTGATTTTATTGTTATGAATCTGGATTACTGAATTTCACTCTTGATTCTTCACACCTCAAGCATCTCTGTCCTGCCATGGTGCCAGAAAAAGGTGGGGAACAGCACTGATACTTGCTCCAGTGGCAGATCACTGTTTTCTCCAAAGAAGTCACTTCCTCTGCCATTGCTCTCAGTAGCACTGTTCTCCAGCACATCACCCCTACTCTCTGACACAGACAATCCCTGCAGAGACACCTGAGCTGCACCTTTCTAGTGAAGAGCTGGGAGCCACAAAGGATTTCACACTCTGTGTTTAGGCCTGAGGATATTACAGGAGGCTCCCAGCTTCTTGGCCAGTTTGTGTGAACTCATTTGTTGGAGGTCTTGCTGGCTTGTTACACACAAGCTCCTGGGAAACAGATCACTGCATGCTTTAAATGCAATTACCTCGAATTCCGGGAAAAAAGGCATCTCACAGAGGGACTGGAAAAGGCAAAAGCTTATACTGCTCGAGATGGAGCTTGACAGACTCATGATGGAGGTCACAAGACATGCCTGCTAACAAGGGCTGATGTGATATGCTGGGAAGTCCCTCCAGTCCTACCTTGTTAGTCCAACTTCTCCAACACAACCCTGGCTGTTGACAGCAGCGTTTTGGGAGAAGCTGCTTTTCAGACAACCCCGTACAGGAACTTGGCTCCCCACTGCACAGCCACACCTCCCTCATTTATTACAGGTGGCTCTTTCTTCCATAACACCAAAGCAAAACCCAGTCCCTTCTCACTAGAGAGGCCCACACCCACCCCCAGTAATTTTGGGTGATTTTCCATGTCACAACCATGAGCTCAGGCTGTGCCCTTCCCTCCCTGGCAGGGATGCCACCTGGCCATTGCACATGCTGCAGAGCCCTGATAAACCTCACAGGGCAGCACCAGAGGTACCAGCAGGGATAAAGCATCTGAGTGTGCTCCACAGGGAGCATCTGCAGGGGCTGTGCCAGCAGAGAGGGCACAGCAACCCTGACCTACCACAACCAGTCCATTTTCCCACCACAGCCTCCAGACAGGACTTTTAAAGTCTTTTTCCCGAGGATATTATTGTCTGTAAGGGGAAAATGACCTGACACAGCTATTTGGATATGATTTAGTTTTCTGGAATAACCAACTCTGCAAATGCTCTATATATCCCCATTCCAAAAAACCACTTTTCTTTCAGAAGTCTCCACAATGGAATTAATCCAGAATACCAATTTCCCCACCCTAAGAGAAGGTTTCGGGAAATTTCGTTCTTCTCTGCATTTATTTCTCAATCTTTAAACCATTCCTTTGCTCCTGATGCCCTCCTTAGAAAAATTAAGCATATATTATATCCAACTTTTCTATAAATATTAACAAAGAGAAACAAGCCCTTTCCAGTCATAATGAGAACATTTTAACCTACAAAGTATGAAGCTGCACCCCAGACATTTAAAACAATCTAGCTAAAACCAGGGAGGGAAACTGAGGAAAGAGCTCAGAGGAGTTAAACCCAGATTTTTGGAGGGACCAATACTAGGGAAGACATTCTTGAATTATGTGAATGGAATAAAGACAAGTTACTGTTATTTGCTGACTCTGCATTGAAAACCACACAGTACAAATAAGAAACAGAGCTTGAAAACTTGGCAACTCGGCTTTTCCCCTCCCTTTATTTCACATATGTGCATGTGTATATAATAATAACTCCACCACAGGCAGGTACAGGAAAAGAAAAAGGATGTAATGATTTTGTCATACAATGACCTGTTCTTAGCAGGAATTTGAACTCCTCATACAAGTGGTAAGAGTCAGCAGAAAGGCCCAGAAACTGATAGAACCAGGCAAAAACATGTGAAAAATACAAAAGTGATAGTGCAAAGGCATGCTCAGATAATGTTACGGGGGAGAGAACCCATAGCATTTCCATCAGTATTTTCAGAAAAATCTCAATTTACATTAAAAATACAGTATTCAGGACATCTTCAGATGAGAAACTCCACAAAACTAATGGAGACATGCACAATAATGCAAAACCTGTAGCTAAAAGGAAGACTTGGATGCAATCTTCTTTCCACATCAGATTGTTGAGATAAAAAGGAGTCTTCAAGTCAGCAAGCACCTGACTGTCAGTAAAGGCAGGTAGAGCTTTTATATCTATTTCCTGAGGGTGGACAGAGGGTTTCTTTTCTCCCTTGCTGATGGCCCCCAAAGCTATTTCCTTGTGCTCTCCCCATCCCCAGTAAGAGATGGTGATTCTGATTTAAAGATGAGTTGAAGCGTACCTGTTGCCTGCAATAACACATGGGCAGCTTTCCCCATCCTTGAATAAAAGGATTTGGAAGAACTTAAACCAACTCTCCCCAGGTTTAGAAGGCTTTGCAAGCCTTCTCTACAGGCTGTCCAAAACACACGTGTTTGAGCCAACAGGTTTAAAACAGCTCATGGAAAAGATCTGCTGCCAGTGGATCATTTCCTTCTTATCTGGAGTGCTGTAAAACTCCCTGCTTTCTAAACAGCACCCAGGCTGCCACTGAAAAGGGCAAAGAAGAGATTCCAAATCCACATTATTTTACCCTCGTGCAGAGAACACCCTCCAGCTTTGCCCTGTCCCCTTCCTCCCCCTCCGCAGGTTACCTCCAGCGCAAAGCTCAGGGCAGAGGGCTGAGGCCAGGCTGTACTTTGGGCATCCTCTCCCCTTTTCCTGGGGCTGGTCCAAGGCACATCCCAGTGGATTGGCTGTGGAGTGGCCCCGGGTGCCGCTAACAGGTGGCTGTGCCCGTGTGCCTGGCAGAGCGAGCGGGGCGGCGGCGGAGCGGAACGGGACGCGTGCGGGGAGCCGACAGGCGCTCGCAACACTCGCTGTTTATGTCGAGGCCCCGAGCCCCCCCAAGGGAGCCATTTTCACATAATCTATAATTATCTCTTCGCTTTAATCGCCTCGTCACTTCGGAGGCTCTCCTGGGCACAGGAAGAGGAAAAGCTCATTAACTGAACCTTTTCTCCTCTCTCCAGCCACCCATAGCTTTTAATTGCTTGGTGTTGTTATTATCTATCAGTGCAACTGGGATCATTTTCATAAGAAAGGGTGGTGGAAGGGAAGGAGGCAGGAGCAGGTCCCTGAGGTACGCTCCACAGACAAACCTTTGCTTTCTCAATTATTTATGCCAGCTGAGGTTTTACAAGCTGAATAAATCCATAACTCAAGTTTATTTTGAGCCGGCAGGCCGTCCCGAGGGAAGTGTTGCCCACTTGCTGGCGCGCTGCTGTGCCATCCCTGCGAGAGCCGCTGGGACATGGTGGGACATGTGTCAGCCAATTCCCCACCTGCTGAAAATGCCGGATGGGAGCCACCACAGAAGGATGTGATCTCCAAAGGGAAGGCAGACCTGAGCCCTTTGCACAACAAAGCAAAGCCCCAAAGGTCACTGCTCCGGGCACAGTAGAAAGGGGGGAAGCAATAAACTTGGCAATCAGCTTGAAGTCAAAAGATTGGTCTGCTGTCCGTGACAGCACCCCTTTCTAAGCAACACCGACCTGAAAAATCCCAAGTCACAGCTGCCAGGACCTGCAGGTGTTTTGCTTGAGCACACCGTGCCCAGGAAAGCTCTTCCACAGCACTTACATGAGTGACACATCTGTGGCCCAGCCACCCACACCCACCAGCCCATAATTCCCAACATTGATGGCGCACATCTCTACAGCTTTACACCCATTTCCAGTGCTGGTGTTCCCAAAAGTAGGGCTGGAAGGGGACAACAAAACCCCAGCCGTGCTCCAGAGCACTGGGCTCATCCCAAAAGCCATCGCTGCTCTCACGGATGCTGGAAGCAGCTCTTTAAAATTCAGCAGCCTTTGTGCCTGACCACATGCAGCGACCTCTGGTATTTTCTGCCAAAACAGTTCATTTGTCTCGCACAACAACTAATCAATTCCCAGGGCCATCCATCACGGGGGCTCGCACGAGCCGGCCCGGCAGCGGGAGCAGATGGCGGCTGCGTTAGTGGGATTAATACAATTCTGATGGATTGCACGGCATCAGGCACGTCCTGCGCACCAGGGGTGCCCACCCTGCACCCACATCCGAAATGTTGCCCCGCTCATGATCGGGGTTGCTCCCGAATGTTTGGGGAAGGGTGGTAGTTGAACCAAAAAAGGGCTTCTGCAGCATCCCTGTGGGTGGAAGACGTGTAAAACAGCTCAGGGAGGCCTCTGTGCTGACTGGCAGATGTCATTCCCATCCTGGCATGCCAAGGCCCTGAGGAAGCAGCTCGTGGCACAGTGCAGGAGGGCTCCTCCAGTGGAAGTGGAAAGGGACACGGACATTTGGCAACGTTATTTCGCATTCTCCACCTGCCAAATCAGTGTATTTGTTTCCTGAAAACACCAATAAATTGCCTAAACTCCTTACCCCGGCTTTAAAAAAATACTGAAAAATTAAGCTGGATTTCCAAGGCTATGGTGTTTTTGGCCTGTCTCTCAGATTGTGTCTTGGATGAGATTTATACTCGTAACACATCCATCAACCTCAGATCACTGGTCATTTCCCAGGTTTGTGAAACTCCAATTATAGTGCTTTGATCATGAAAGAGCTCCACTACTACTGCTTTGTTCTGGTAATAAGACCAGAAAAGGGACATAAAGCTTTATGTAGCAGTAAAAGAAAAAAAAAAAAACAAACAACCAAACCACCACTACACCCAGCCTGATAATTTCTAAATTTTTCCTTCCAAGGGAATCTCCAAGTCCCATCATCAGTCACCAGCACGCAGGAGTTTTATGCAATGCCCGAGGGGAGAGAAGTGATTTGCAGAGAAACCCAGAGGCAGAGCTCTATGCTAATACATCCTGCAACTGCTCCCCATTACTCACTGGGGGTACTCAAGCTCTTTATTGCCAGGGTTTATTAATGACTCCTAATTGATGACCGGTGCCCAGCACCCCAAAGTAAATAACTGCTACGCCTCATTAGCTCAAGAGACCTTCTCCTGATTTGAGGGCTGATCTATGAACACACAAATTGCACTGATTTAACCGAATCCCTTTCTAAATTGATTTAATTAGATCGGTATAACCTGTTTCTGTGGATGCTCTTGAATTTATTTGGAATCAGTGCAATGTACTGTGAGCCAGACTGACCATTTTTCTATCTTGTTCTCAATTAGAAACATTTGAGATAATTAGTGATAAGGAAAAAAAGTGGCCCTGGCACAACCCAAGTTCCTCCTATTACTGATCCACTTTAGGGCAGGGTATGGTAACTTCCTTTTATCCATCACTTACAGATCTGCATCCTAAGCCCCAAGCATTTCATTCCACAAAAGGAATGTAAGCATTATTTAGGCATAATTTTAGACACTCAGTTTGAAATCAGTGGCACTGCTGCTTTGTTGCTAACTACTGCTGATGGCAAACTAGGAGTTTATTCTATTTAAAACAAAACCTCCCCTCTTCGTACTACACAGCAACAGCTTGGAGGGCTTTAATTGTTCAATAAACTGTTCAAAAGGTTCTGGTGAAGAATAAAACAAGTGAACCTGCTTAGGTGACCCTTCAAAACTCTGCACCTGCATTCTGGTCATTCTCCTGGTGCAAACTGAGGTTGTGGCTCCAGATAAATCAGCAGCCTTTTCCTGCCTTTGGATCAGCAGAATCCTAAAGGGCACAAGGTAGGCTGTGTCTGGCAGAGTAATACCTGCTGAGAAATTGCTTCCAGCAATCTGTCAGGACCCAGGGCTGATCAGGACTCCAGTTTTAGCTTTTAGTACACAAAATAAAGGTTTTTTCTTACTTACCCTGGGCCTCTTTAGTGATCCTGTAATCAGAAAATACTTATCCTATCAACAGCGCTGGGAAACAAACTAAAGTGGTTTGATTTGTGTTCAAATTTTTGCAAGCTTGTTGCAAAGCTTCAGATGACCCATCATGGGAAACCAAGTCAACAAAAGAGTCTGCATCAAAGTTTCTTTTCTCAGCAGGTTTTGAGGCAGCACACACATACACCCTGAATTAACAGCAGGGCACTCACCCAGAACTATCAATGTGTTAAAACTTATCTTGGCTCAAGCTAACCAGTTTTCTTTCCCTTTAAATTTTTTTCATGTTCTTCCTCTACAGAAAATGCCTTATTTTTTAAAGATAACATTCTGTTTTATGAAGTATTACTGAATGCTAAGCTTATGTTTTTGTAAGAGCCTCACTCAGAGCCTCACAAAAGTCATCCCTCTCAGGCACAGCTATGGAATCACTACTTGCTCTAGACAAACCTGGACACCAAACCTAATGTTCAGAGCCACTCCCTCTTTGGTTTATCTGCTTGCAGGTTTGGTACCAGAGCAATTTTACTGTTTGAGGCTATGCTTTTATTAGTGGAATTATCATACTAGAGATGTGCCTATACTTGCACGTTTTTATTCCTCATTCCAGGAAGAGAATGAACAGTAGACAAAAGAGCCAGGAAATGTGAAGCTGTACAGGTCTGTGGGTAGGTGATGGTGACACCTGCTCACTCCTGTCTTGCAAGGAAGACATTGATGCCTGGGAGTCAAATTGTGCTGACAGACTACATGAGTTTCCACTCTGCCAGCAGAATCAGGACACTTCATTCAACAAATTTCAGCAGAATCACCCTATTCCAGCTGTGCAGGAGACTACACCTGCCTACAGCCTAATTTGTAAGGACAGCTGTGCTGTGCTAAACAAACAGCACCTATGTTCCTCATGGTATGTTTGGAAAAAAAAGTATTTGCAGCTGTGCTCTTGGAAATAAAAACACATGAAAAGATTTAGGCTGGTCAAATCAACCAGAGCAAACTCTGTTTTTCTGTACATTATGCTGCATTTCAAACCCAAAGCAAGGGCACAGGCAGCACTTGGAATAACCAAGACTGACAGCACTGTAGGGATATGCTCTACCTTTAAGAGGAGAGCTTGAACAGGATTTAAACCACAAAGTCACACTGTGAGATCAAGGATGTTGGCTGAAACCTGCATTGATGGAGCAGGGACTAAAAAGGAGCTGGTGGCCAGCAGAAGTGCCATTCCTCAAACAGTGTGTTAAACCAAGGTCACACCTGAGCACCTCTGCTCAAGGGCCAGGGCAAGGCAAAGATGTGCTGGCTCTCCACGCAAGGGCAGGAAGCTATTCCTGGCCAAGTACTCCATTCTAAAGTGGATTGCAGCCCCGAGGGAAACGCCTGCAGCACTGCCAAGCACACAGCTGCCACCCTGCCTGCTTACAACATCTGCCTCCATTCCTACCTGAGCTCTTTGCAAAGGGTTTGGAGCCACCCGATCAAGATTTCTGACAACAAGTCAAAGAAATGCTGTGCTAGAGCTTTAACTCTTTGGGTAAGTTCTCTGCTGGAGACTGCACGTCAAGAAATCAGTGTTTATATTTCCTGGATGTAAAAAGATGCAAGACATTAATTAAAAAATGGGATCATACACATGTAAATGGGTGACTACGTGTCAGGAAACACTGACAAATATTTAGTCTTCTCTGCCTGTTAATTTTAACTAAAAATACGATACAGAATTCTAAAATTTCCTCCACAAAATAATTTAGGTATTGGAGTTTAATATTATACCAATGATTAGTAGCTTGGAACAGCAAAAAAATAAACCAGACAAAAAGCATCCAGGTGTCCTTATTCAGTAGCTCATGTCACTACTTGCACCTTGACAGTTTTAAGTAGCAGCCACTCTAGTCCAGTAAATGCAGAGCTGGCTTTTCTAGCTGCAGAGCCTAGAAAAAAATTAATTTGATATAAGGCACAAACTGTCCCTGAAGGCAAACATTGTCCAACACTAAAACCTTCACTGAACAGTCCTTAATGAATGTATTGGTAAAGAAATAACTATTTGAAAAAGGTAGTGCCTCAATAGCTTTCTATTAAAAATATCCAATATTGCCTTTTTTTTTAAGCCATATAACTGAAAAATGGGAAACCTTGCCCTTCCCCCACATCTTGCACTAGGGAAAGGTTACTACCTGGCAATGATACAGGCAGATATTGATTTAAATGATTATGGACCTGAAAAGTTCTTTCCTGTCATTTATTATCCTGTTGTAGCTGCCACCACACTTGTGCAATACTAAAAAAAAAAAAAAAAAAGCTTAACAAAATGACATTAGAAAAACACTGTTTTAAACCAAATTCCAGCACAGATAATCACCTGATTATTTCTTCTTCTTGATATAATGAGCTGATGACTGGGCCTCCAAATCCAGTTTTGCTCTCCTTTCCCCTCTTCTCTGTTGTCTGAAAGAGAAAGAAAGATTGGTTCAGCATCCTGGCTCCCACCATATTCCCAACTCTCATTCCCAGCCCTGGCCCTTCAGGACCCAAAAGCTGAGCCTCTGTGAGGCAGCATAATATTCTGTTACTAGATTGCAAAGCTTGCCTTTATAAATCCATTTAATATAGATCTAAAATTAAATTTTATAATGGGCAGCATTTCCAAATGATTTACTCCCAGGAACTCTAGGATTCTGAATGATTCCCACCATAATAGAAATGAACAATTAGAATAATGATTGATCGATATGGAGCCCCAGGCCCTACCTTTTCAAAAAAACCATCCTGCAGCCTGGGATCTTCAATTGCCTCTGACTTTACATTGATGCCAGACTTTCAGCAGGGTAAGTGCCTGCTATCTGAAAGCCTGACCCAATTAGGAGGTGCAGGGAGCCACAGTCCCCAACTCTTCCATGGCATTAAATGTTTTGGGTTTTCAGATAAGCAGCCAAAACTGGTTTGGAATTTACAGCAGCAATTCCTTACAAAGCCAGCCTGTTAATTGCAACTTGCTGCTGCTGCTCTGAGGCTTTCTGTGATGGCAGTGTCACACCTAGGGTGAAAAAAAATCAGGAGCAAAGTCCTAACCTCTTGCAGCTTCTCTGTAGCTGCAATACACAGAAATCACAGAAACCTGGAATGATTTGGGTTGGAAGGAACCCTAAAAATCACCTAGTTTCACTCTTCTGTCATGAGCAAGGACACCTCCTACTAGACCAGGGTGCTCCAAGCCCCATCCAACCTGGCCTGGAACACTCCCAGGGATGGGGCAGCCACAGCTTCTCTGGGGATGCTGTGCCATGGCCTCACCACCCTCACAGGGGAGAATTTTTTTCTGGTATCTCATCTAAACCTCCTCTCTTTCAATTTGAAGTCATTCCCCCTTGTCCTGTCACTCCAGCTATTGCAAATAGTCATTCTACATCTTTCTTGTAGATTCCCTTCAGGTACTGGAAAGCCACAATTAGATCACCCCAAAGCCTTCTCTTGCCCAGGCTGCACAATCCCAGTTCTCTCAGCCTTCCACAAAGAAGAGGTGCTCCATCCCTCTCATCAGCTTCACTACACCCAAAAGCATTGCTGTCCCATCAGAATTCTACCTAGAAAGATGTAGTTTTTTTTTTTTAAATAAACATATTTACATTTGTCTTTCTTCCTGCTCCTCAGGTTGCTTTTGTTTTAAATCAATGTACTAGTTCCCTATAATACAGTTACTTTTACATTCTGCCCAGCTTGAGCCAACCAGTTCCACCTTTCAGTTCTCCTGAACCAGCCCAAAAGCCTCAATATTAGGTTTGCAGATATCACAGACATACTTCTTTATAAGAACACATGGAAAGGAAACTGGCTTTGAAGACTATTCCACGGCAAGCAGGCTCTCTCTAATTTAGAGTAGAAGGTGACATGAAGTTCTCCTTTCTTCAAGGGAAAGGGCTTCAGAGTCTTTACAGTGCAGTGCCTCTCTTAAAAATTTATTTAGCAGGGAACCTTACTGTCCATCAATTATTTCGATTCCACTAATAACATAAAATTAATTTCAGATCACCTGAAAGTGCACAGAAGAGTTATTCCTATACAATGAAGACTCACTATTAGTCTATCCTGTTTGATACCAAGGGATGATGGGCATTCAGTCAGTGTCAGAAACTGCAAAAAAATTTTAATCTATATTCTTTTATCTCTTCCCACTCTAGTTCTTGGTTGTTGCTTTTTTCCCAAGTCAGAAAAAAACATTTGGAAAAATACATTTAATCTTTCTAGAGGCAGAAATTGTTCCAAAAAAAAGAGAAAAGATTTCTAGGATTAAGTTCACCTTCTTTGCACAACGAACACATTTCTACCAAAGATTAATCACGTTGATTGAGTACACATAAGGTCATCAGGAAACTTAGTGATAAAGGCTTTTCCAAAAACACTCAGGCAAAAACTTCACTGGCTTTGAATCCATATACAAGTTACTTTGTCCGAGTAGCTTTTATCTCATCTCTTTCACACAGAAATAGCTAATTCAATATTCAATTTATGAATGTTGAAGCAAGCTTATTCCATCACCGTCCTTGATATGTAGAATAAGTTTATGAAGAAGGTCCAGGAAAAGATTCTGTTTTCTCAGTATTCAGCCACGAAGACAGAGACAAGGCTCCACCATTCATCCTCACCTGGGCTTTCAAAGGGGAATGATTCCAGGCTTGCCAAAAAAGCTAACTCTGCTGCAGCACAGATACAAACTGGTTTCTTTCAATGCAGATACAAACTGGTTTCTTTCCAGCTGCCTTTGACAACCTGCCTATCCATGAGCTTATCAGCCCACTTCCAAAATCCTTGCTGCCCAGTCTGCCAGCACTTCCACGCAATATCTGAGCACGATGTTCCAAACTCAGGGACACAAAAAGTGGGGCAAGAAGCAGCAGTTCCCTCCAAATCACGTCACAGCTACTGACAGCACTGACTGGTGTTTTTATTTGTTGTTCATGCTGGCTGAAGGGATCAGTAACACACAGATGCCCTTTTCCTTCTTAAATCTCTTGACATTTTTACAGCAAAAGAGGGCTTTTAGGGCTACCTATATGCAGATAATGACTCATGAGTTTAAAGTCACATTACCCCACAAACCACAATGAAATTAAAAACTGACACTGCAAATTTCCCGTCTCCTCTGTTAAAAAGGCACTAATAATTAACTATGTGGCTCTCAATTAAGCCAGCTCCATTTCTTTCACTGCTGGCAGCGCTGTCCAGAAGCACTGCAGATGCACGGGTTACTAATGATAGTTAAGGAACAGGACGATCCATAATTTGGAACCTGATCCCAAGGGAGATGACAGCAGTAACAACTGCAGTTGGACCATGCAAGAGAGGTGCTGTACGAAAGGCAAAATTGCTCTGGACTCCATAAGGACAAAATATTGCTCTTAAAATGCCAGTTAAAAACTGTGGGAATAAAGAGGAATTTGTGACAGCACCTGAAGACATCTTGGAGGATTGCACTTGGGTGCCAAAGCACAGGCAGTGGGATGTAAGAAATAGGGGAAAAGACTATAGAGAAGTGTAAAATATGCCTTAAACAGTGAAATTTCTCATGTTTCCCCCTTGCCCACTGATTCTTTGTGGCTGGTGTACAATTAAGGCTGATGTTGAAGTCACTGCTCCTGTGACAGTTCACTTTGGTGGGCGGGTCTGGCTGGCCAAACCCAGCATAAATCACGGGCAAATCCGGGCTTCAGTATGCAGCAAACGTACTCCTGAAGAGACATCTGCAATTCCCAACTCCAGCTGGGCTCAGGGACTGGAGCAGAGAACTCCACCAAGGCCAGAACTATCCCTCCCAAATGTCACCAGGAATGCCAGGAGAAAAGCCACACTCCTCCAGGAAGAGACAGTGGAGCATCCTCGTCCCTGTCTCAGTGCACTGGATTTGTCAATACCAGCTTGATCCAAGGGACAATGGCATCCGGGCTGGCTGTCACCGGCAATGCTGCTCCAGGCAGCCTCAAAGCCTGACAACCACTTTCGGAACAAAATGGAAATACAGGGACTAATATTTGCTAACATCATTAATTCTTTTTTTTCTTCCCCACTCCCCCTTCTTCCTTTATCCACCATGTCAGGATGCATACTTTTAAATTGTTGTCAGCCATAAAACAGACGTCGTGTCCCAGTTCAGAGGTTAACATATAATGACAGACACATTAAAAACCCTGTCCAATGCCTCACTGAAAATTTCAGCTTCATCTTCTCTTCAACAAGACAGTGGCTCAAACTCACTTATAGGCTTTAACAACATTAAAGCCTAACCATGATTGAAAAATAAAGGAGAAAGAGAAGATGGTTTTATCATACTAAGCATTATGGAAATGCAAAACAATTAGAGACAAACATTTTCTTTGTGAGGGTTGTTTCACAAAACTCTCCCACGATCACAACATGATCCATTTCTCCTTTGACATTTGTAGGGAGCAGGATGAAAATTATCATTTAAGAGAAGGAGCAGTGATTTCCTGATGGGGGTTGGTTCGGGGGATCACTCTCTTGCTCTGTCCCTGAAGACAGGACAGGGATGGTTTGTTTTTCATTTCCACACCCAAGCTTTGTTCCAATCCACACAAAACAGGCTACAACAGATTTAACAAGATGGCAAAATCATGGATCCTCCCAATGACCCACTTCAAGCTCGAGAGCCAGAAGTAGCCATTGAGATGCAAATGATCTCACTCTCAGTGATTAGCTGGGATGGAATGGGACACAGCTATTTACATGCAGGGCAAGGGACTCCTAATTCTGACAGAAGGAACGTACAGAGAAGTCCTACAGAAACACTACAAAAGAGCAGGAACAGCACAAGTTTCAGTAAAACCTTTAAAAAAACAGAAGACCATAATTTGGAGTTAACAGAAGAGCTAGATCCCGGGCATGGGTGAAATGTAGGGCATCCCAGTTTTATCCAGAGCAACAGGGGAACTCTGCCTGGCTGGTTTTGCACACCCAGACACCCAGCAGACACAGCGAGAGCTATTTGGCAAGGCATGTGGCTGTGTTGCACTGCACATCTATCATCCCCCCAATTCCCTCACTTCTTGCTCTGGCTTTTCTCCACACTCAAAACCTTTAAATAACTTCTCATAAATACATATTTAAGAAGAAGAGAAAGCCATCAGCAAAAAAGGGTTCATCTCATCAAAATACTTATCTTCAAAGTCACCCTGGCTAATGCCTTAAAATGGTCAAGGCTGAGTTTTTTCATCACCATGCTCCTGGAAAACAGAAAAGTGAGACAGCTTGAAGGAGAGTGATGCATCAGGATCTCACACCTGAGCCACGACACCACATGGAAGACGTATGCACTATATATTGTATTATTTTCCTCTTCCTCCAAGCCTGATGCAGCTTGAGTCAGAGTAGCAGCTGTATCCAGCTCTGTGGGATGCAGACAAGGAATGCTTCTAACAAAATTACTCCAGCCAAAGCTTCTCAAGCGTTTCCTCCGCAGCAGCAAATGCATAGTGCAGATTCCAGTCTGCATTTGTGCTGCACAATTCACCTGCTCACCTGTTCCTCCAGTGCAGGTGTCAGCCTGGCACATTCCCCAGCTTTCCTGCATGGCCAGCAGAACCCAGCCCTGGGGACAGGGACACATCACCTTGCCCGGTACCTGTCTGCAAGGTGCACACACAGCAGCAGACAAGTGAAACACTCTCCTTGGCAGGAATGCGGCAGCCCTCAGCAGCCACCAAAATCTGTCATGACCTTTCTTAAGCGCTGCAGGGCTTTGAAGTGCAACCAAGGGTCCTGAGGCACCAAGCCTGGAGGAGCTGCAGTTGTTGGATGCTCACAGAGATCTGCTTGGGAGGGGTAGGAGAAACCCTGGGCCATGTCCCAGCTCCCTGAACTACATCTGGGAGGTGCAGCAACTCCAGTCTGTTGTTCTGGCAGCACAGGTGATGTGCTGGAACCCCGTCAGGCTCACAGGAAGGTACCAGTAAATTCCTGACATGTGCTATAATTAAGCTGGTATAGTCTCAGGTGAGAAATTTTACAGAAGACACTTCAAACACAACAACAAACCTGCTCTGCTGGCCACCATGTTCCCTTAATGCTCTGGATTAACAGCTCTCTATTTGAGGAGTGAGGATTATTAGGGAGGCAAGAAGAAAATGTAAACTCTCCTAAAGTTTCAGACACTCGTCCCCCTCCTCTCCCTGTGTGCCACGGGCTGGCCATCCCCCTGGGAAGGGAACTTGGGCAGAGACTAATTGTATTTGACAGCAGCAATTACACACAAGGCTGGAGATTAGAAGCTCGTTAATTGTGCGTGCCATAATTGCTGCCGTGTTTTCCTTTGCTAGCAGAGGCCAGTGCCAGCAGAGGCGAGGGGAGGAGGGTGCTCTCCACCCCAAACGCAGGTGGTCCGAAGATGAGAGCCCTGGGGTGGGGAGGGGGTGTCCCTTGTCCCCGCAGGCTGCGGGAGGCTCCTGACCCCGAACAATGCGGGAGGTTCCTCTGGCAGCGCGGTTAATGGGGCGTGAAATGAGGACAAACAATGTTCTCTTCCAAAGGGATTTCCCACCTGTATCCTTCGGACTTTACAGCTCGGCTGAACTTCACGCTACCTGCAGCGGGAGCGAAGGCAAATATTAACCCTTTGGAGGTGATGCCACTACAGGAAATGTATCTTTAACCGCTTATAAAATGAGGCATCGTTTTACACGTTATAAATTAATCAAATCCTTCCTTCCTTCCTAAGATACGAGCTCAGCTCTTTACTGACCACCGTAAGGCAGTAACGCCCAAATAAAATACAAATCCCTCCTTTCACAAAGGGTTGCCATACCCTCCACACCAGCCCTATTAATGACTGTCATAAACAGACTATTTTAATATTCCTCCCTCAACAATCCTTCTTGGCTCCCTCTGCCCGAGCGTGCACATGACTCAGCACCTGGAGCTTTTTCAAGAGCCCACTGAGCATCTGAACAATCTGAGCAAGCTGCAGGATAACGTGGGGTTTTGGTGGTTTTTGGGTTTTTTTTTCCTATTCTAAATATTGAAGGAGCAGTCTAGTTAATATTCTGATAATGTCTACATAAAGTTTATCCAGTTCTTTTAAGTGTCATCACAGAATTTCCCTTTAAAAAACACAATTTAAGACAGGGAAAATATTTTCCAGATTACAGTCAAAAAATAAAAACGTACTCTAAGTAATGTCATAGTTAAACAGTGCTGTGATTTAAAGCAAAGCCTTGCAGATTACTCATTTAACTATAACGACTTAATTAATAACTGCACCCATAATCACAGTTGGAGATTAGTAGTAAAGACAGTCAGGGGAAGGGAAATAAATGTAAAATGCATAACCATAATTTTCAGCAAGTCTTATGCTTGCTAGAAGCTGTGATTTCGTGACTCACTGTACACATTTTAGCATATGCATGGAAGGAAATACTGTGCTCAATAAAGAGCCCTAAAGCAGTGGCTTCCCACAGTTTTTGGACTGTGGAGCACTTTTTTATAAAGAAAAAGCAGACATGGAGGTGGCAAACACAAGACCACCAGCAGGCTCCTTTCCTCACGTTCTTTTCATGGACTCTATCAAAACTTGCAGATTCCCAGTGTCTGCAGACCAAAGGGTGAAATGTTTGGATTCTTCCAGCATGAAGGAAACCAGGTCAGCCCTGGAGCAATCAATCCCTTCTGTGCCATCACCTGTATGAAAATCCTTGAATGTCCAAGCAGAGGGGACCAAGCTACAGACACAAACACAGCCTGTACTGTAATTGTTGGGGGTTTTTGTCAATCTAATACAAGGTATTTATAGAGATTTACACAGACATTTGTAGGAGCGAGAAATACATTCTGAGCCAAGCTGGAAATACTGAACAACTCCGTGGCTTGGGGTAAAACAGGTGCTCTGAGGTGTGAAAACTGAAGGCAACCCTAGCTTTTGACAAATAAAGGACATCAGCAGCCATCCTCTGCTTTCTGGAGTGACACTGGGGCAGACATCACTGCAGTGGCCAGCATCCATCCACCAAAGGAACAGCTTTGAGGCTGCTGGGCCAGTGCTGTGGACATTTGTTTCCTGCAGCAGATCTCAGTTGTGAAGGCAGAGGGTGGATTTATGAGGTCTGCAGGCACAGAAGTGGCAGAATGAAGAGATCTTTGCTGGTCCCAAGCAGGAACAAGAAGGTTTCCAAATGTACAGTGCAACCCTTGGCAGGCTCAGCTGGAGGGATGCAGCATTGGGATGCAGCTGCCTGTGGACAGCACTTAGTGCTGAGCACTGAGGCTGTGCCTGAGCCTTTCCCTGCCTTTGTGTTGGTTAATTCAGCTCAAAGCACCTACAGGATGCTCCAGAGACCTTTGAGGAGTGCCACCTCTCCTTAGAACAGGAATAATTTGGTACAGCAGTGTCCAAGTAGCCAAGGAGGAGACAATAGCTGCCCTTTTAAAGGAAAACTTTTTCCAATCTAAGAGACAAATAGCGTTTACATGACATTAACCAATGCGTTAGTTAACATCCAAACAAAATCTTAAACTACAATAATTACACTCAATACTTCCTTGATATTTCCTGTAAAGAGCAAGTTAAACATAACCACTTAACCTTTTTCTAACTCAAAAAGCAGTATTTCCACTAAAGAAACAGCTTAATTGTGCTACAGCTTAAGTTAGACACAAAACAATTATAGCTGGTTTCTCCTACTCGAAAGCATATGCTGTTCTTAATTAACACACTTCCCTGACACTGAGATGCTTTCTCAGCTACGAGAGCAATTGCTCAAGTGAAGTTTTAAGATCCCAGAGCTCAGCTGCATCTCGTGCTTCCATGGGATCACAGAAGCAGCAGGGGCTGTGGGACTGCAGCCAGCCAGCAGAACCTGTTACTGCTGGACAGTGATTACAGGGATGAGAAAAAAAACAACAAATCCCCTGCTGCACACAAAGTTACACAGTAAAGAATTTTGTCTCACTCTGATATGTCTTGTCATCACTGTATGCCAGTAATTTGAGATTTTATATATATATATATATATATATATAAATTTACTAGCTCTTTTTTCCCCATTGCCTCTGGTGTATCTGGCTAGCATGCAGTGCCTTCATCCACCTGCAAGCCAGCAATCATGATGCTGAGATGCCGCACACATCACTTTGCTGCAGCAGCATACACAGCAAGGTAGAGCTACACCTCTAATTATTTGTTTTTCCTGAATACATCCCAAATAATATATTCTGTAATATCTTTGTAATCAGTGCAAGATGGTGAAAATTAATTCAGTGATGTGCTCAAAAGAAAAATATTTAAATATTAATATTTAACCAAAATCACTAATGGTGACCTCCCTCAATTTCTCGGTTGGAATTCTCAAAATCCACTGCTCTTACATCCAAGTAGCTGCAAGAGAATATGCTATGCCACTCACAATCACAACAGAGTGCATCAACACTGCTGGATCTGAGCTGGAAAAATGAGGACTAGCATCTCCACAAGCCAAAGTCAGCCCTTGGAGGGCTGGTAAGATTGCATATTTAACATCCAGTATGTTTTCAGCAAGAACAGGCAGCTTAAAAGGAGAGAGAGAGAAGAGGCATAACCCTTGTCATGATAATTCTCCCCTTCGAAGAAGGGCACAGAAATGTGGGCAACCTCTGCCCAGGATTCCAGGGCAGCCTTCAATCCACGACTGCATTGCTGGTTTGCTGCCTAAACTTCAGCCTCTCTGAAATACAGACTTGCAGCTTGGCACTGTTGTATTTCAATCAATCGCTTGGTCGAGGATCAGAATGTCATAAATAAAAGGAGCCGAGACCATAAATTTCTGCAGAGATGTAAAATCAAAGAGAACAATCCAACAGACTCCCAGGGGGTGGGAGGCTGACACATATTCCAGCTGTTTGTATTTCTACTAGGAGATGCTTGTTCATTTTAACTTCTTCACTTCTGCACAGCTTGCCAGAGCCACAATTCCAAACTACTGAAAATCTCAGCGTGGGTCTGGCATTTTCTTTTGTGTTCTACAATAAAAGGCTGCAGGAGAGAAAAAAAACCCCCACGATTGATCAAACTTGTCCACAAACAAGTCCCACCAGCACAGCACCCCAATGTCTGGCAGGAGAGTTACTTGCAAAGACAGGGACAGAAAGGCAGCAAAATCACCCATGGACAGCTTTGTGAGTAGGATCTGTATCAAGGACTTAAAGCATCAGCACAAACTCCTCATGAGAAGATGCAGCAAAGCAACACTATGCACCTTTATTGAAGAAAAATGAGGAAATTTAGTTCATATTTGTAGTGTGGTATTTTAGTTTCTGACACAAGATGAACCTACAAAACATCCCCTTGCTAATAAGAAAAAATTGGTTCTGAAAGCACGCTCCACTTAAAGTCTAATTCTGCAGATAACAAAGTGTCTTTTTTCCAACTTGGATAAAGTAAGGTGGGTCACTCCACCTCTTGTCTCACAAGTAAGAGTGAAGTGTACACAAACAGCAAGGTTTTGTGAGCCATGCACAGTAAATAACTGCATCCTCCACTAATTCCACTTGCATGCTGGAGATTGTCCCTCACACAGCTGGCAAAAGGCAGCAGGGCAGAAGAATCCCCCTGTGTGTTAAGATCTAAACCTTCTCAGGATATAAAAACCCTCCAAAACTACTACATACCCCAAGGTGGGTCCCAGAAAAACAACTCAGCAGTTTGTCTAAAACCAGAGGACACTGCAGTCTTACATGCCCCAAAGCCAGAAGCCTGGGGTGGATCAATTTTCTGGTTATAATCTTAATTTCCAGTGCTTAATTTTCTGCTAAAAGAATAATAATTAAAAAAACACAGGCTTGTTGGTTTGGCTTTGCTTTGTTTTGTTTTCAAAGGGGAAGAGCTCGATTAGAGTTTACAAATTGTTTCAGTGGTATGCTTCTTCCAGTGCGGTCACCACTGAAACAAGAGCTTCCAGGAAAAAAAAAAAAAAGAAAAAAAGAAAGGGGAAAAAAAAAAAAAGTAGAGCAAACAGTGATCTTTGTTTTCCATATTCCATTAGAAATTATTACTATTGTTATTGTTATCAACAACATCTGGGTAAAAAAAAAACCCCCAAAAAAAACAACAAAAAAAAAACCCCAAAAAACAACCCAAAAGTCAGATATGAAATTCCCTAAAGATGAAGTGCCACAAGCAAGATCCATCCAAAGAAATGTGCAGAGCAAAGCCCCTGCAGCACTGTTCCACAGCTCCTCTTCCCAGTGTGCTGCATTAGCACAGGACAGCAAGCTTTGGGGAGCACAGCCATCATTTGATTAGTGTCCACTTTACACGACGCAATTAAATTGCTTTTATGCTACAAAAGAAATAAAGTCGCTATTTTTCCAAGTTTTTGACCTGGCAGCACAGCAAGCCATAAATTGAGATATTTCCCCAAACAAAGCAGGTATGTGAGCTCACTGCTGCTGGTGACAGGCAGAGAGAGAGACCCAAGCAGGTTTTTTCCCTTCCTGCTCTTCCCATCCCCCTTGTAATCCTGCCCACACCACTCTGCTGCTCTTTCCCAACCACAAACAGTGGCTGCTGGGCCAGATTATCAAGGGAGACATCTGTTTGACTGATAGACAAAACAGGAAAACACGAGGGGTGCACTCGTTTTGTTTACAGACAACAGGTTTTCTAAGGCATTTCTTAATTTCCAGAAGAAATTCTGCTGGCCTGAAGAACTAACCGAGAAATCCAGAGATTTCAGCCTGAAAACTGCATTTACCAGCCACTAATCTAATTCTTAGAAGTTGACCAGACATAAAACCTGTAAGCTGCAAAAGATCAAAGCTTCTTGTTTCCAGATATCAACAGGGCAAACTTGAGATATGAATCCAAATTTAAGAAAAATTCAATTTTTGATTTCCAAATTTTTTTTAATGTCATTCGAAACAGAGTTTGTATTTGAGTCATCGCAGAAATTTTTCAGTTCTCTTGGAGATCCTACACTACTAAGTTGCCTTGGAGAGCTTACTTAAATCCAAGAGGCTCATCAATCTAAATCAGTCGTTAAAATAATTCAGTTAACACCTGGTGCAACCTGCCAAAAGCACACATAGACCTCAGCTCTTCTGCAAATCTGGGAATTGTTTCTCCTGCTTTTCACTGTATCCCTGAACTGCAAGTTCTCCTTTTCACATTTTAGTTTCCACTTGCTTATTGCATATAAATGTGACAGAGAAAGGTTATTTCACCAGAAGGCAGAAGGGATGGAGCCCAGCCCTGGGCACAGGGTACCTGGCCACCCATCTTATCAAATATTGCCCCCTGCAGTACTTCCTGCAAAAACACCCAATGGACAAATCCATTTGTTTTATTCCCAAAGGTTTTCCAGCTTACTGGACTGCTCCGAGCCTGAATTTGCTATTTTATTCACTCTGAAGTTTGTTTTCTGTTTCATGAGCCTTTTTGTGCCCCAAGGGTCCTCTCCTGGCATGACCTGGTGCTGCCACACCAATCCAGCAAAGGAAAGATTTTACTCTTATTCACTATTTGGGCCAGAGTACAGAGAATTAAATCCTCCCCTTCTCAAACACGGCACAGAATAGTACTTAAAAAAAAACCACAGGCAACTTTCTCCCCTGTAAACATCAGAACTGGGACTTCACACTTTTAAGAGCCTAAAAAGATGTTTCGTGAATGCTCGTTTTCTTTGAGGTGGAGCTCTCTTTCCTTTAGAGAGAAGTCTCCGCTCTTCAAATTCCTGATCTCCAACTTTCCTCATTACACAGCAGAAATCTGACTAACTGCATTATTGGTGATGCCGAGTCAAACAAGTTAAAATGCCAACTTTTTAAACTTTGATATATAAATAGAAAATCTTTAAGTCCTCCTTTAAGTGAGTTTCAGCACTCAAAGCAAATAGGAAGAGGCATCTGAGTGTTTGGGAAAAGGATGAAGTTAGTAGTGACAAGCTGCTCAGACTGGAACTGGTAAACACGCAATATAAGAAAGAGGAAAAGGAAATATTTAGAACCGGGCGATGCCAAAATTGCAATCAGCAAATGGAAGGCTAAATGTGCTGAGCAAATCTGGATGCTTTTTTTATTATTTATTTTTATTGTTTGAGCCGTGCCATGGAACCATCTCGTTATAAGAGAGGATCAATAACAGCTCTCGGCCACCCCACTGCAGTGTCGTGTCACACCTCCACCCACGGCCCGTGCCACAGCATTTCTGTGGAAAGGACGTGCTCAAGGCTGCTAAGCAAAGAAGTGCTGGCCTGCTTCTGCTTCTTTGGGTTTGGAAAACCTGGATGCTTGAAGCCAGTGGGGATTTGTGATATCCAATACACAACAGAGATGAGAATTTCGGAATGCGTGGGCGACTGCGAACAGCCACCGCGACTCTCAAACGCTGCAAGCACTGAAGTGCCCAATCCTGCAGTGATGCACACGAGAACAAAGTGACTGCATGAAGGCGACAGTCCAAGGTGACCATCTTCTGAAGGTGACAAAATCCCTGAGCCCGCTGCTCCTCCTGAGGCTGCAGGACAGCAGCACAGCACTGGGAATGCAGAGCCAGAGGGACACACAGGCGGTGGCTGGCAGGGAGGGCAGGTGAGTGTCACCACCACGTTCATGCCAGCCAAAGCCACCAAATGCAATTGTCATTTGCTGCCAGTAAAGCAGGAAGAGGACAGGTGAACATAGGAGAAGAGAAGCAGCAGGGACACATCTTCCTTTGTAAAGAATCCGAAGCAGTGGGAGGTGTTGACGGCATGAAATGTTTCTGTTTCAGGCTGGAGAATGCAAAAGAATGGCTTCATAAATTATTCTCTGTTCTGGAGGAAGAGTGAATAGACTTGAAGGACAGGTGATGTCTCTGAAATATGCAAATAGAGCTGAGCTGGTCCAAGCAATTACCTTTCCACTGCCTGGAACTTCAGACTGAAAGGAATGACTCACAAGAAACAAAGGATGTGCTAAAAGGTAGAAGATGACGAAGGAAGACTGCATCAAGAGGAGAATGGAGACAGCATGGAAAAGAATATTCCTGAGCTCCTACTAACAGCTGTTCTTGGGAAAAGGAACAAAACAACCCACAACACAGAGGAAGACCATGCCAACACAGAAGGGCTGTACAAAACACCCTGAAATGCAATTGTGATCACTGGTTCTAGACAAACACAACCATGAGATTCCCGTGGCTTCATGGATGTAAAGGCAATGGACCTCCCCTCAAATATCCTCGAGGTTATCTGCTAATTAAAGATTCTCCAGCAAATACAATTGCTGAAAATAAGTGCAGTATGATCATTTCTTCCCAAGTTTTAGACAAAATTCTGAAAGAGCAGATTAGGCAGGACTATGAGACAACTTGCAGGCAACAAGGGTGAGAAAGAAACTAAACCACATTGGAAACAGCCAAGCAGACACTGTCCAAAATGGCACACAAACTTCAGAGAGCAGAGAACAGTGATGCTGCTGCCTCTCCACATTCAGCTGTCTCCTAGTAAAGTGTGAGTACTGCAAAGTCAGTGCAGGAGTAGGAAGCAGCAGGTGAGATCTGGGCTGCTGTTAGAATTCTCATTGCTTCTGGATACAAATTCAGGGCAGTCCTACTGCATCAGAACCCTTTTACTTTGTTGTTTGGTGGGGTTTTTTGGTTTGCTTTTTTTTTCCATCCAAAACAAAGATACTAAATTAAAGCAGGTAAATCTGATGCTGGAAGTGTACTAATAAAGAAATTTCAATATCAAAGAATGAATCAATGGAGAAACAGGAAAAGGGAATGAAGAAGTGGATCTGTTTGGACTGCACAAGAAATACTGCATTTAGTTCCATTCTATTTATTAATAAAAACACTGACAGCCTGAAGGCTGTGCAACAGCAGCAAATCTGCTGAGGAAAAAGTGAACCTATGAAAAAAATAAGTGGGTTTAAGCATATAATTTTACTAAAGGATCAAGATAATAAAGCCCTTTTGCAAATGAATGAAACAGGAGACTGAGGAGGATTTAAAATAACACAAAAGAACAACTTTAATGGATTAGGTGAACAGTTGAAGAAAAAGTAAGCTGGGAAATCTTTAAAAGAAACTGAGAAAGCTTTAAAATAGCAAAATTTACAAGGATGCATAATGAGGTATTGATCACTTTTGTAATGTAATTACTATTTTATGATTCACAATGATATTAAACCCAAAATTTCAAATTTGTAACATGCACTTTATACTGCTTTTAACCAAGCATTTGGAGTATTTCATTCACAATCTGTGGAAAGAAAAATCTGAAGGAACCCAGCAGATGAGCATGCAAAGGAGACACAATGACAGTGATGAAGCACCCTGTGATATACCCACAGCTCTGTTCTTTAAATCCAATTCGAAATTTGAAGACTAAAGTAGCTATTTTATCTCCATCCCCTGACACATGCATCTCCACCATTTTAAAGAACAGAGCTCCCTCTCGTGGCTCCACAAAGTGGATTTGGTGGGGAGAAGGAAAAACAGGAGAGCAGCACGAGATGCATCAGAGAGGACTCCTGAGAGCATTTTGGTCCTATAAAAGTGGAATTAAAAGGATGATGTAGTAAGCAGGACAGGTGAATTCTTCTAAAGAAAGCAAAGCCACCTTTATTTCAGTGCTGACTTTTAAATGACATTTTCTGCTAAAGTAACCTCTTCACCTTAGGGGAGGAGGGGAGGAACAGTGCTGCCAACCTTTCTCTGTTTGCTGTATGGGTTCTTCATAATATTTGTTTTGTAAAAACACATTACTCCTCTTTCCTGGCTGACACTTTTGTAACCTGAAGCTCACAACTCTGACAGTGTTTCTCTGATGCAAGGAAGTGAAGGGAATATCCAAAAAGCTAAGCCTGTCACCACACCGAGAAGTTTGTTCAGGGAAGCACTGAGTATTTTGTTTGATTTTTCTTTTTAATTTTTATATTCATGTGTTTCACTTGACA
Source organism: Brachypodius melanocephalos (assembly GCA_013398615.1). Lineage (NCBI taxonomy): Eukaryota > Metazoa > Chordata > Aves > Passeriformes > Pycnonotidae > Brachypodius > Brachypodius melanocephalos. The sequence continues at coordinate 2,905,004 of VZSR01002395.1, read as the reverse complement.
CTTACTTCATTCAGGATTATACATAGATTTTTACAAATTATTTTATTTCTGTATGAGAATTTTAGCTTGGACAAGAATTTACCCAGCAAGCCAACTTTGGCTAACTGCACAGCACATAAAACTATTTTCTCCAAAGGCATTAAAAAGGATTTTTTTCTAAATGACAACCTTTCTTTGCTGCAAAAACACTATGAATGGCATGAAACATGAAGAAAAAAAGAAATTAACCTTAGGTCTCAAGAACAGCATCAGAAGACAACTCAAAATCAAATTATTGATTCATAGGATTGTGCCCACACAAGATTCTGCTTCCAAAGCACAGGAGCATAGAACAACAAATTTCCTACCATGAGGAGAAATTACCATGCCTCCAGCATTTAGTATTAGTGAAATATCTCTACCTATTTCCAAAGGCTATACTTTTTCTAAAGTGCAATCCTCTTTAAAAATTGTATAAAAGTCAGTCTATAAACAGGAGATATCCTTAAGGATTCAATCAAGTAATAAACCTGGTAGATGAAAGACAAATTAATTAAAATGACAGTACAGTCTCCCTGTAACACACAGACACAGACTTGTTATGTTGGAGTACCTAATCATAATCAGATTTGGTAATTTGCTGCATGGAAACAAAAAGGAAACATTTTTAGAATTGATCATTCAGTTCATGTCACTTTCATGGAGATTGCTTTCTATTGATCAACATTTAAACAGTAGTTGAAAAGAGAAGGATGAAAAAAGGATAAAAAGTATCTTTACATGCTAAATACAGCATGAACCAATAAGAGCAAAATAAATTAGATCACTACAGCCAAACCAGCCCTGTGCATGTGCTCGCTGTAATGAAGATGATTATGAATGAAAGAGATGGTCCTTCAAGCTTCAGTCATAACAAAAGGAGAGTTTTAAAAACGGCTTTAGACTTTGATCTGCTCAAAATGAAGTTTGCCACACAGCAATTAAAGCCTGTGAGAAGCTGAACCACTGGCAGCATCACAGAGACAAACTCCGGTTTGTTCTCCAAATGAGATTTCCACTCTCCTACCTGTGGATTCCAGCTGGGGTCGAGTTTTTTCACTGCAGCGATGTACTCCTGCATGGCTTGGTGAGGGCTGGTATCTCCCAGGGCTTTCCAAGCCTCCCTAAGAGCAACAGCAAAACACCAGTGAGCCCCTCAGAGACAGCACAAGGTGTTTTTATAGTGGCATCAGCGCAACACAGCGAACAGATTCATCAAAATCCTTTCTGGGCATGCAAAAGCGTCATTGATTCAGCTTGAAGTGGTGAACTTTTCTCTGAGGCCATGAATGGCCAGTGTCAGTGCAGCTCTGTTGTGAAAGGATCTTTCAGGGGATCCTGATCCACGCTGGAACACAGTTTGTGTTCACAGAGCTGCAGCTATTTTCACATTTTTTGCTGTCTGCACGCCAGTTCTGGATGAAGACAGTAAATACAGCAGCAAACATTTCCCTGTTAAACAAAGGATTTTAAAGCCATTTCAGAGGCAACTCTCTGAGCTGCCATCCCCTAGGTCCATAATTTGTCAACAGGTGAGACAAGATGCAACAAAAAGTAGAGCCAGGATTGTTAGGAATGACAAGGATTTCCTCTTACCATTTCTGCTTTCCCTCAAAATCAAAGAAGCTTGGCTTGGGGGTGTTACAGGTTCCAAGTTTCACCTAAAGAAAAGAAATTTCCTTTTGTCAGAGCAAAACAAAGGAGACTTTCACAAGGAAAATTCTGTGTTCTGATGGTTTCAGGGTAATCATGTCAGAAGACCAGAAAAAAGGGTTTTTTAGGAAACAACTTCATCAACCCCATCTTACCCCTGCTCTAGCATCTCTGCATCCCTGGGTTTTCTTTGCATGATGCACAGGAAGCAATTTTGTCGTGCAGCTCATTTCTTTTGCATGCATTACCCCCAGGGATAACCAGCAAGTGATTTCTCACTAATGTTATGTTTATTACCCAGCCAAATGCCTCATCCTCCACCAGTATAAAGAAAAAATTCTGTTGATTAGGGTTTCTACACAGACGATTACTCATTACAGCTGATATTCACCTCCTTCGGCACAAAGCTCAAGCAAACAGACTTTGTCTAATTATTTTCAAGGTCCTCTGGAAGGCAAGGGGACAAACTTGCAGCAAAGGAATGCCAGGCAGCTCCTGAATTTTCCCTGAGGCACCTGGCTGCAGGAAGCACTGCATGAGAGTCAAGGCTTGAGTGCCAGAGATGAACCAATCTGCCAGAAGCAAGGCAAAAATTAAAATGTGTGTGTGGGGGTGAAATTAAAAAACACAAACAAGAAAGGGAACGAGCCAGAACCCAGGGATAGATATATGGAAAAAAAAGCATCATAGCCAGTGTAAAACGGACTTGGTGCCACTGGAATTCAGGGAGTTTTCCACGTGTAAAATTTTTTTTTAACATAAGGATGATGGGTGAAAGGGTCGAAGTCGGAGCTGAAGCAGAACAGGTACATCCTGGAGGTGGGCAAAGGCTTCTGGAGAAATGTTTTGTTAGCCAAGCAAAACCAAACTGCATCCAGCAAAATGTTTTATGAAATATGCTCAAGTGTTCAGGCAGGTGAAGTGCTTAAATCAACCAACAATTCTTCACCTTAACAGGGTGGGGATTTTATGCTGAGGATGGAAGCATTAATCAGGCTTTAAAGAGAGCATGCCCATGCTGAGAGATATTTATTAGTTACACTATGTTTTCACTTGAAGTGTTAGAGGATATGAGTGACTGTAACTGGAATTAATTTTCTGTATATCTGACTGTCTCCCAGTGAGCAATTCATCCAAATTAGAACATCTTAGCTGGTCTTTAAAACAACATATTGCATTTCATGGAGAAATAGGAGAATAGGCTAGCAACAGTTAAGTTCTATAAATCAGTCACAATTCATGTAGTCTAAATGGTTTTTTCTATGCTCTGAGGTGGATTGGACCACTTGTTTTAAAAAGCAAAACAAACTAGGGAATAAAATGCAAATTCATTATCTGTATGGAAAACGCCTGCTTGGCAATTCTTTAGCTCAACAGCCAACCTGCAGAAATTGGCCAAGATAGATAAAAAAAAAAAAAAAATCTGTTTTAGCATTAACTTTCCACTGCCATCATCAAAACACGACAGCAGTTTCCTCTCTGGAGATTTGGCACTCAAAGGCTGTTCTAGCATTGGGGAAGACTGTTAGTAACATTGATAGTAATACAAATCAAGGAACAGTAGTTAAATTTCATCCATCAACAGGAGAAAAAAAGTGCACTTGTGCCCTGCGTGCTATTTTAAGGTACATTAAAAAGGCTTGCAGTGGTTTTGTTGGAAAGAATAAAACACAAGATTTTGGCTCCTCTCTTTTTGCTGTAAGGATCACAATGCAGGAGAAACCAATGAGGAATTTAACATAAAAGGGGAGCTGAGGAAGGTGAGTTAAACATGCCAATACTGACAAAAAAAAGGCAAAATTTTGTGCAAGACTCTCTCCTCTTGCTACTACCCTAGAGGACCTCAAAAGCTGTTTTACTCTGCAGCCAGCACGAAGCCAAGAGCCTGTATTAGTATTTTAAATCAAGACTTTCTCATTCTGTGTCCAGAAAATAATTATTGAAGGTCTCTAGGGTGCTGACTGGTCACTTGATGCTCAGCTCTCCTCATTTACAGTTCATCAGCTGCATTAAAAGAACATGACAGCCAGACTGCATTAAAAACTTCCTGGTATTGCTTCTGCATGAAGAGCTGCCTGCAGGCACTATTCTCCTGAGTCTCACAAACGTGACCCAGGCAGTCCCAAACAGGCAGTGTCTGCAGACATCTCCATCTGTGGCCAAAATAAATTGGGGAACCTTGGATGAGGCCTTCACCTGAGAGCTGAAGGTCAATGCCATGCAGAAGAGGGAGAGATGCTCACAATGCCTTAAGTTTTAGCTTTCATGTTTTTCAGGTTTTGTGCCGCTCAGGGATGCAGTTCTGAGCTCACATTCAGTGTCACTCAGCTTTTCACAGAGTAGGGACACAAAACAAATCCTTTTCCTGCTGCACACCAAGGACAACTTTCAGCCCAAAAGCACAACCAAGGGTGGCTGGAGAGAGGAACAAGAAGGATGAGACCTCACAACCTGGAGCTGGAATTGGACAATTCAACCCCAATATGCAAATAGACCAAAACTTATAAAAATGTGAGACTTTGTAACCCATCGTCCATTTTGTGATCATTCTTAGTCCATCTTTGGTGTAACCCTGGCCAGGCTCTTGTCCTGCCCAAGGTGGATCCTAAAGGCCTTCCAATAAATCCCTACTTTATCCTCTAGCTCTGTCCAGTCTCTGTTCCAGGCCAGCCTTCCCAAGGCATCACTCAGAGATGTGTTCATGCTGTTCACCATCCCCATGCACCTTCAGCTGCTGCTCCACACAGTGAGAAACCTTGAGGACGCCTCACTCCATGACTGACTCTCCCTCCCTGGTGGTGGTTAAATGGTTCTTTGCTAAATTTTCTGCTGATATATTTATACAGTGGGGTGTTCCAGCCAAATATTCCTACCTGACTGTAAATCTTGTAAGGTGAATTGTATTTGCAGCCTCCCTACAGAGCAGTAACAGAGACAGAACCTCCACGGACAGCAGGACTAAGCTCTCACTGCACACAAGCCAAGTGAGCTAAATTGCTTTCTCAAAACAGCAATTCCTGCCCACAGCTCTGCCTCAGTTTGTGGCAAAGCCCTGACTGAAGGTGGGGTGTAAGGAAGGACAAGCAAACACCAACCACAGAAGGGGGCATGATGACCAAGGGACTGCATGTCCCAGAGAGACAGAGTGACACTGGAAACAGCCAAGTCAGTGCCACTGCATGGTTCCATGGAACAGGAAGCTGCAGGCAGAAATTCCTGTGTTCAGGGCAGGCTTATGGCATCCAGTTCCACAATACTTGAAAGACATCATGCAAAATTGGTATTATATCCTTGAGCCCACACTCGGAGACAGTACAGGCCCCGTTTTGCCATCAGCACTGGATTTCCAGCTTGTCAGCACCTCTCAGCATTCACATGGACACATCCTCCTCCCAGCAGCCAGTTTTCTCAGTCCAATAATTTCCAGCAAGTTCTGGATCCTCTCCCCTATCTAAATCACCACTGCTACATTGATCTCCATTACTGCACCTTCATAAACCTCAGATTTTTACATCCTCCACATGATGGGCAAGCGCTCCCTTCACTTCACCACTACAGACACAAGGCTCAGGTTATGATTTGCCCAAAGCCACATAGAAAGTAGTGGAAGGAAAGAAAAATCAGTCCAGAGCCTTATGGACTAGTCTGTTCCTCCTTTTGTGGGGCAGAGTCATAAACTCAGCAACATCTTCTAAAAACCTCACTGGAGATGACAACTAAGCAATTCCCTTATTTTCAGGTCTCTGACACATAAACAAAATCAGAGAGAAAAGTAATAAAATCCTGAAATGGCCTCCAATAAAAGGTAATAAAATTCCAGGAAAATGCCTATATACTCAAACAGTTTGAAATAAATAATATACAGTATTTTAACAGAGAGCTCAGCTGTTACTGTCACCACTTTTATGACAGTGCCGTATCTTAAATCAAAGCCTCTAGTGACACAAAACACTAAACTGGGAAAAGACAAGGATGCCAAATCAAGGACAGTGGACAGATCTGAGTCAGCACCTTTTGTGTGCCAGCAATTCCACTGTCCACCGGGGTAATATATTAGCAGCTCATTATGCATCCTGATATGGCTGCTGTAATTAAATACAGAAAACTTGCATTAAGTGCCTAGGTTTTGATTTAAAGCACAAAATGCTGCAAAACTTCAAGTTAGCAGGGCAGAATCCTGCAGTGGCTGTGCTAGGAAACCTCTGCCTCTCCTAGCACCAGGCACTCTCTGACAGTGAGGGCACCTTTCTGAACTGGGAAGGCACAGAAATCCAGGAGCCAAGCACAGCCTGAAACCAAGGAGCACAAAGACATTTGCTGTCACATCCTGCTTGGTCAGGGACACAGGAGAAGGACACAGAAGTGCCCTGTTCTTCTTAGTGGAAGGCAATTGGAAATATGTGCTGACAAAGTGTTAATTGTCAGCTTTCTCTGACTTGTATCAAAACTCTTGTGAAACAGCTTCTGATTTTTGCAATTTTTAACATTAAACTCCTTACTGGTCTTACAGAGCGAACTCCAGGAAACCCTCTGTAGTCTGTGGACAATCATGAGCTGACAAGCAAGCAATCCCTTGCCATTTCCACCCAGGATAGTCACAAAGCATACGAGACAGAGCAAAAAATAAAGACCTTACTTGCAACAAGCATCCTGAGAATACAGACAAAAAAATTATAGAAAAGACACCTTTTTTCTTCTCATCCTGGGCATTGCAAAATTCACCTCGTATTTTTTTTCCCACCCTCCTTTTTCTTACAAGTGAAAGAGAAACCTGGAGTCCTGTTTAAGCGCTAAGCACAGCCTGAAAACAAAACCTCACGTGATCAGCCTGCTTTTAACATAATTACTGGTCCACAAACCACAGCCTGGGAGCTGCCAGCTTAGAGGATAATTAAATATTGCACACACAAAAAAAAAATATTGAGAGCACTTATGCATGGCAGTAGTAGGGCACAGGTAATCCATATGGGAAAAACATATCTGGAAGATGTGCACACCCAACTGTGTCCATCCAAATGAGTGGGGTTCAGTTCTCGAGCTGAGGCAGCACCTCCTGCCACACACTTGTGCCACAGAATCACAGAATGGTTTGGGTTGAAAGATCACCCAGTTCCAACCCCCTGGCATGGAAAGGGACACCTTCCACTACAACAAGTTGCTCAGAGCTCCATCCAGCCTATATCTGTAGTTTTACTCCTTCATCTTCCAGGTGTAACAACACTTAGACTTTTCTGTTTCTCCAAGTTAAGTGATTGTTACAGTCCTTTGCAACCGGTGCTTTGTTTGGTTTGTTTTATGTAACTTTCCCCGCAAGAGCAGGAAGGAGCTACATTGTGTATTCCCACAGGATGCATCCCATCGCTTGCTCAGTTCACAGGGACCGAAGGGGAGATGGGGGCTGTGCTCAAGGTCACAACCAGAACCAACCAGCTCAGTTGTGGATTGATCCTCCACACCAATTTCAACCACCATGGCCTCTGCTGAAGCCAAAGCAATGCTACAGAATGATTAAGGAGGGAAAAGACCTCCACGATTGTTCAGTCCAACCACCACCACTCCCACTAAACCACATGGCAAAGTGCTGCATCTGCTTGGCTTTTAAACACTTCCAGGGATGGTCATTCCACCACTTCCCTGGGCAGCCCAGTCCAGTGTTTGCCCACTCTTTCAGGCAAGAAGTTTTTCCTAATATCCAGCCTGGACCTCTGCTGGCAGGACTTGAGTCTGATTTCAAAGGATGCAGAGTCGGGGCCACACACCCTGAGAGAGGGTTAGGGGTGAGGAACAACAACCAAGGTGACAAATTTACAGAATCATTTGGTTTGGAAAAGAGCTCTTAAACACCCCCAAGAACAGTGACTCCATCACCTCCCCGGACAGCCCCTTCCAATGCCTGACCACCCTTTCAGTGAGGAATTCTTCCTGATGTCCAACCTGAACTGCATCTGGTTCAGATTAAGGCCATTTCCTTTTGTCCTCAGGAGCAGAACCTCGACCTCCACCTGGCCACAACCTCCTCTCAGGTGGTTGCAGAAAACAACAAAGTTCTCCCTGAGTCTCCTTTACTACAAGCTGAGTCCCCCCCAGCTCCCTCAGCTGCTCTTCACCATATTTATCCTCCAGACCCTTCCCCAGCTCTGTTCCCTTCTCTGGACAAGCTCAATGTCCTTCCTGAATCGAGGAGTCCAAAACTGAACCCAGAATTTGAGATGCCTATGCCCAGCACGGGGGGTGGGTCACTGCCCTGGTGCTGCTGGAACCGAAAATTTCTATTCTCTGTTATTTATCACCGGTCACACTACGGCTGATACAGCCTAGGATGCCCTTGGCCTTCTCGGGCTCACGTTCAGCTGCTGCCGACCAGCATCGCCAGGGGCACTTCCCAACCACTCTCCCCCCAAATTTCGGGGGGCTCTGTCCCAGCAGAGCCCATCCACCTCCACCCGGAGGGAGACACCCCCTCGTCCGCTCCCGTCATCATCCGGGACGCAACTTTCCTCCTCGGCACTGCTGCCCCATTGTGGGCCCCAGCCCCGCAGCCACGTGGCCCCGGCAGAGCCCCGAGCCCGGTCCCCCGGGGCATCGCACCGGTCTCGCCCCCCGCCCGCCCCGGGGCCGCGCTCAGCCGCGGGCCGGTCCCGCCTCACCTGCTTGTAGCGGGCGTACAGGTAGAGCAGCTGCTCCTTGCTGGCGGCGGGCAGCAGCGAGGGGAGCCGCTCGGCCGCCTGCTCGAAGAGCGCGGACAGGTCCCGGCCCGGCAGCGCCGCGCCCGTGGCCGCCGCCTCAGAGCCCGAGCTGAGCTCGCCGCCGCTCCCGCCCGCCGCCGACAGCGGGGGCGACGCCATGGCGGCCCGCGCCCGCCCCGGTCCGCCCCGCAACGCGCTCCCCCGCCGCGCCTCGGTACGCGCCGCCCGCGCCGCCCGCGGGAAACGCGCGCCGCGCGCGAGGGTTCCGGGCGGCCGCGGTTCCGCGTGTCGGCGAGGGGCGACATGACGTAGAGTGACAGAATCGTTTAGGGTGGGAAAGATCTCCGAGATCATCGAGTCCAGACGTTCCCCGAGCAGCAGCAACGTGTTCACCACCAAACCGTGTCCCCCATCCACGCGGCTTTTAGCGCTTACAGGGACGGTGCGTGCCCTGGACAGCCTGTCCCAAAGACTGACAACACTCTCCATATGAAAACTTTCTTAATATCAAACCTAAACCTCCCCTGCCGCAACTTGAGGCCGTTTCCTCTCATCCTGTCCCTTGTTACCTAGGAGAAGAGGCTAACACTGAGCTCATTCTACCCTCCTGTCAGGGGGTTGTAGAGAGCAAGATCTCCTCTGAGCCCCCCCAGCTCCCCCCGCCGCTCCTCACCAGATTTTTGCTCCAGACCCTTCCCCAGCTCCGTTGCCCTTCTCTGGACTTGCTCCAGCACCTGAAGGTCCTCCCTGAATTGAGGGGCCCAGAACTGGACACAGGATTCAAGGTGTGACCTCCTCATTGCCCAGCACAGGGGGATGGGTTAAGGGGGTGGATCTTAAAACTCATCCAGCCACGGGCAGGGGCACCTCCCACTGTCCCAGGCTGCTCCAAGCTCCATCCAACCCGGCATTGAACACTTCCAGGAATGGGGCAGCCACAGCTTCTCAGGGCATCCCCTTCCGCGGCCCCAAAATCCCCTTTGCGCCCGGCTGCCACCCGCGGTCCCGTCCCGGGGCTGCCGC
>VZSR01002395.1:2870265-2883629 GCA_013398615.1 Brachypodius melanocephalos | reverse complement strand
CCCCGCTCCTCCCGCTGCCCGCCGTGCCGCGGGCGGTGCTGATGGAGAGGCAGCGTGTGTATGTGTGTGTGTGTCCGTGCGGCGCTGGGCACCGCTTGGCTGTCCGATTCGCTAATTAATGAGTTAATTACCGCCCGTAACCTCTTGCCGGGGGACAGAGGTCGGGGCACAGGCGCGGTGCGGCGCTCGGCACCGGGCACCCCGGCGGGGCTTCAGCAGCAGCGCGGGTTGCCGGCCCCGGCGGCGGAGGAGCGGTGACTTTGAGAGGCTCCCGGCCTCCCAAGGGCGATCCCGCTGCGCTGGGCAGCTCCCGGCGCCCTCCCTGCCCTGCCCTCCTCGCTCTTGGCTCCCCCGAGCCCCCCAAACGCGGCACCGAACCCCCATCAACTCCCCCGAGCCCCCCAAAACAAGGCACCAAAGCCCCATCAACTCCCGCTGTATGATCGTGTTCAAGTACAGCTCTGCATCTCGCCGTGTTCGCGCTCGAGCCGGGGCGTTTTATGAGCGCCGTTTGCACCAAGTTGTGCTGCATTAATCGTGAATTATCTGCAGAATACGGCTTTTTTTTTCGGGCTTTATCGCGCCAGCCTGCTAAAGGTCACGCTGATTGCTTCGTTTCAGATTTATCCCACCGGTTCTGGGCTTGGGTTGAGCTGGACGGAGCTGGAGGTGGTTGTTTGTAGCAAAACCATTTCCTATTTCAGCGTCAGCAGTAACAGTGGCAGGTGCCAGCGGTGTCTTTTCCACAAGTAATAATTAAATCTAGACAACGGAAAGCTGATTACAGGGCGGCCGTGATCAGCAAAACTTCTTGACTGATTGACTCAGTTAAAACCACGCAACATTTGTTATTGTTTGAGGGCCTGTATTTTCTCCCTAGGACTATAATAGCAATTTATTTATGCTATCCCCATTAATCTGTCTGCGTTTGCAAGGAAAACCACATTTATCTTAGCTTGCTTTGTTGTAATGTCGAGCTTGAAAAGTTTATATCTTCCCTTTTCACTCTTCCTTTGTTTTCCTTTACCTGACTGCAGAGGAACGGATGTTTAAATAAAAACTGCAGTTGGATTTGGCTTTACAACAATATTGTGATCTCCTTGAATTATGTGGAGAGCTGGATGGCCAAATAATGCCATCAGTCTTTGAGGAGGAGGAGGAGGAAAACCATTGTCTTGATAAAATAAAGGACCGGCTTAGTTCTGCATCGTGTCTCTGATGAGTTTTCCCTGTGAGAGTTGTCTTCTGTTCCTGGAAACAGAAAACTTGGATATCTTCCTGAGAGCAGCTTTGGAGATGGGTGGGAGGGGAAGGCAAAGGAGAAATAAAAGGGTGAAAGATCTGTCTGCATGCTGAGCAAACAGATGTGGAGAGAGGGGAAGGAGACCCAGTGAACTACGACACCTTGATTAATGTGTGAAGAGCTCTGCTGCTCGTCGGCCGCTGTTTTCATTATGGGAGGTTAATTTTCAGCTGTTTTAACTAGGGCACTATTATTATGTCATTCTGCCTTCCTCCATCCCAGTTGAAAACGTAGATGTCAGTAAAAACTTCCTTCAAGTTTTTACTCCTAATCACAAGTAATCTCCTCCTTGGGTAGACAGCTTAATGTGGAGTGAAGGAAAACACAAACCTCGCCCTCCCTTTCAGTAACAACTTTCAAACTCTTTGTTTGCCTTGTTGCAGCTGGCTGGATGTGAGTCAGCCTCCTGCTCATGCATATTACAGTGATGGAATTGCCTGGCATTTATTATTCAGTGACTGGTGGTCGTCTGGGTGCGGTGCATAAAAGCCCAGCACTACCCTCTTTTACTTGTTGATTATACCTGAGGCAAAAAGCACCCAAGCCCTCCTTTGTCCAGAAAAATTCCCAAGTGTTGATTAGCAAATGTGAGGTTAAACTTTTGCCCGTGTTGCTTGTGTGCGGTGCTTTTTACAGAAGGTGTCACAGTAACGTTTTAAAACATTATTTGTATATTTAATAGGGTTATAATGTTTCTTCACCTCACAGTTTATGTCTTTTCCTTCTTAATTAAAGCAGTAACCACCCTTTCAGAGTGAGAGATCTTGGTGGGTAGGTTTTTAACTCTGAAAATATTTTTTCCTGTTTCCAGGGTGTCACGTTCAAGATCACAGAAATCTGGGAATGGTTTGGGTTAGAAGGGACCTTAAAGATCATCTTGTCCCACCCACCTTCCAATGTCCCAGGTTTCTCCAAGCTCTGTCCAACCTGGCCTTGGACACTCCCAGGGATGGGCCAGCTCCTCTGGGCAACCTGTGCCAGGGTCTCCTCACCCTCAGGGAAGATTTTTTACCTAATATCTGATCTAACCCTGCTGTCTTTCAATTTGAAGCCATTCCCCATGAAAGGACTAAAAGATGATGCAGAAATTGCTTTCTCTAAGTAGTTCTGTATCGTAAAGCTCGCACGCTTTACATGTAAATCATATTGTGTAAATACATCTTAATTTTCTACTGTGGTGTTTGTGGTTATTTCCATTGGAGAGCAGGTGATTCCTGGAGTGTGGCAGCTCCCAGGTAACCTGGGAGATCCTTGGATAGGATTTGGGGGAGCTTTGCCAGTCAGACCAGGTGTAATCTTCTGTTGGTGATAAGGTCAGAAAGAGAAATGGGATTGCTGTGTTTTCAACACCCTAAAAATGTAGTTTGACTTTCAATGGTTTTTAACCATTGACAGTCCTCAAAACTTCTTACCATTAACATGCTCTTCCCCATCAAAAATAATCAATTTGTGTATTCTAAGTGTGCTTGCAGGAAGTATGGAAATTACCTGGGCTTAGGGTTGGTAGTCAGGGTGAGAGCTTTAGGGAAAGAAAAATCCATTAGTTTTCTTTAAACAGGCCAAAATAAGATATATTTTGATAAGTGTGACTTAGATTCTTACTTTCTTTCAGCAGAAGCTCTGCAGTGACCATTACTGTACATCTGCTTTTTGAGAAGAAACACTTGGCTTACAGAAAAGAGGGAAAATGGCAATGAATGCTATTCTATTTCCTTCAGCTTTTCCCAAAGACATTTACCATGACTGAGCAGACAATAACGTGGAGCTTTACACAAAACTTGACTGACTTGGTCTGGCTTTCCACTCCAAATTTCCCTTCTAAAGATTCCATGAAATGATGTGGCTGTGCCTCACCCTGGCAGCAGCAGTGAAAAGGTTTGCTCACCTTGTTTTAGGGGATCTGGCAGAGTGTTTTCTTCTGTAAAGCGAGTCGTATTTTCCTAACCTGTTAAACTATGGCTGTGATGTGCGCTGCTTCAGTGCACGTTTTGCCTTAAAAGTTTTGGGCCATTCATTTACCCTTCAGTTCCTTTGGGAAAATACGAAAGCAGGAAAAATAGAAAACAGGAAAAACATCAAACGACCACAATCCCAACTTTTTGTGTCAAATGACTGAATTCTCATCTCCACATAGTACTGAACAAATTCAGGTGGCTCTTGCGTGAATTTCACCTGATTTGATATTTGGCTCTGCTGCATATAACGCTCATTTTTGATGCAGCAAAATATTGGGGTTGTTACTCCTCTGTTTATCCACAAACTCTCCTGGGTTTCTTTGCTCCTGTTTCCCTCTCTGGGTTGCTTTCAGGAGGAGAGCATTGCTCTGCCTGCTCAGACTTCTAAATATTAATTGCGTGCCTGCACGTCCAGCTGATGGAACTGTACAACTCACTTGCACAGTTGCCAGATGGCTGTTTGCTTGCAGTTAATCTGCAGAGAAATGAATTCAGGCCAGAAGTCTGATGGTATTTTTATAGAAAAAGTCCATAATACCTGTGAAATCGCAGCAGCTGGGGGAGGGAGGAGGAGCAGAACAGTTATTACAGGTGCAAAGTTCATGGGAGAGATGGGTGAAGGTGTGAGCAGGTGACCTCCCTTCCCTTTGAGGGAGATTCTAGGTTTTAAATCCTTTTGCTGTCGCAGAAGGGAAGCAGGTTGCTAAGTTTGGGGCATCATTTCTCCCAGACACCACCTGCAGCAGGAAGGAGGTGGGGGGAGATGGAACTGATGGCTGAGGTTGCCTGCTTGCCTTCAGAGTCTCTCTTGCAGAAACAGTTTTTGGGAGGTGGCCAAATTCTGCTCGTCAAACCCAGCTTCATGATAGGCAGTTCACACCCAGGCTTGCCACCTCCTGACACAAATCTGTTGTGCTATTTCACTATTTGTCCTTCGGGCTGTTAGCGGACGAGCTTAAAACTGGGGGGGTTTTGGGTGTTTTAAGCTTTTTGTTCTTGATTTTGTTCGCTGTTAAGGTCTGGTGGTTGCATTTTCAAGCGTTGCCTTTTTTTTTTTTTTTTTTTTTTTTTTTTTTTGTTCTCTCATATGTATTTAAGTTTGCTGATGGTGCAAGGTTTAACCCTGGCACAGTCTAAAACAGGGAAATAACCCATTTTGTTTGGTTTGAGGGCAAAATGAGTAATTCTCGAGTGTTTCACATTGACAGTGATGGATAACTTTTGCAAACGATTGGGTTCTAAAATTCTGTAATCTAGAGGGCTAAGTAGTTTAAGTGTAGAGGAGCACAGAGTGTTTCACTTTCAGGTTATTGGTTTACTTATATAGGTCAGGAAAGCAGTAACAAAATCTGCTGCCCTGCAGCTGCCAGGTTGTTCTATGTCAATCTGCATGGGGAGAGGTCCTTGGGACGACTGACACCTTCAGCTTTCAACATTGCTTAGTGCAGGACTGTCAATGTTGTCCTTTTTAATTTGGTTTTTTTTTAGAAAATGACTGATAAAACCAGAGGTAGGAATCACGCTGGGTTTACCTCTGGGTGGGTTAACAGATGAGTTTTTATTACATTGACTTTCAATGTGCTGTCTGCTCTGGTTTGTTTATCCCGTGTCAGGTGGTTGTGGTTCATGGAAAAAGTTACAGGTAGGTGAGGATGACGGCTGGGATGGAAAAGGAGGAAGAGTTTTTGACGGTGCAGAGGCAGATCATGTGCTGCTGACCACTGAGTCACGGGGGGAAGGGGCTGAAGTGGCCAAGTGCTCCCGAGGAATCGTAAAAAAACACCAAGAGAACAGGAGAGCTGTGCTGCTGGAACGAGGATCAACCAGTTGGGAAAACAATTATGCAAGTGACCTTTGTTGAGACCTCTGTGAACTCAGGAGCCAGACCTTTGAGAGATGCCAGTGTAAGCAGCCACCTTGGATATCTTGTGATAAACACACTTGTCCTTTAGACCTTGTATTTAACCAACAGGGTCGTAACCACCGTGTTACAACAGCAGTTCCAGCTGCTGAGCTGGAGGTTTTTACCTCGAGGATGTTGAGGGATTTGTCGTTTAGGCTGGGAGGTTTTGTCCTGGGGCACTGTGACACACACCTCTGCTTCTGCTATCTTTCAGGACTGTAGAGGTATGGGATATGTTGAGAATCAGGCAGAATAGATAGGAACTGAGAAGACCTGAAGGGCTTTTTTTTTGTGTTAGATTTCTGTGGGTTCAAAAGTGAGGGAGTAAGATCAGGTTTTTGTGGTGGTGGAGGAGGGTACTCAGGTTTTTGTGGTGCTGGAGGTTCAGTATGGGCATTAAGATGTGAGGTGTGTGTATAAGCAAATAACTTCTTAGTAGGAATGGGTCCTTCCCTGTGGCTTCTAGTTCCAAAATGATGGTTCAGATTATTCATAAAATCCTAGAATATTTTGAGTTGAAAGGGACACTTAAGATCATCTCATTCCAACTCCCTGCCATGAGCAGAGACACTTTCCACTAAACCAGGTTGTTCCAAGCTCTGCCCAACCTGGCCTTGGACACTTCCAGGGATGGGGCAACCACAGCTTCTCTGGACAACCTGTGCCAGGGCTTTACCACCCTCACAGTAAAGATTTCTCTTCCCTAATATTTTATTCAAACCTGCTCTCTGTCAGTTTAAATCCCTTCCCTCTTGTCCTGTCATTCCTGGCCATTGTCCCAAGTCCCTCCTCAGCTCTTTTGGAGCCCATTTAGGCACAGGAAGGAGCTGGAAGGTCTTCCTGGAGCTTTTTCTTCTCCAGCTGAACAGCCTCAGCTCTCTCACTCTGGCTCCAACCCTCTGATCATCATTGTGACCCTCCCCTGAACCTCATTCTTTTAGACTGATCTGAATTCAGGTTATGTGGATGTGAGTGAGCAAATCTTTAATCTGTGCCTGGAGTAATACACCAGCACCTTAACAACTTGCCTGGAGTAAGAGCCCTTCCTGAAAGCAGCTGCAAGGCAGATCATGGTGCCTCCAGGACCTGAAACCTGATTAATTAATTAATTCTGGCTGGTTTTAATGTTGCCCTTCAGTTCCCACCTCTAGAGAAGGCTGTCACCCTTGTTTCCCTAATCTCCTTCATCGTGTTGTCTTCAGATTTTAGCATGTATGTGTATTTTTGTGCTCCTATATAACAGTGATGGGAAATCCCTGAGGCTGCTTTTCCTCCATTTGCCTTGACAAACTCCTCTGTGTCACGCAACACTTCAGGTTTTGTTGTTATTTCTTCATTTTTTTTTTAAATGTAAAGCCTTTAGCATCCTACCAACTGCGAAACATTTTTCCCAAGGAAGATGTTGAAATGTACAGTTGGAATAAATTTTATAGATTAGGAAGATAACAGGCTTTAAGACAAAGCAGTCAGTAAACATGAACCTGTTTCACATGTGAACAGAAATATGTGTGATAGCCTTGACATCACGTACCACAGAGTTCTGTGCCAATCTGCAGGATAAAAGGGCTTTAATTGCTTTTGTTTTCAAACAGGCGTATCAAAACAGTGTAATACTCTTTTTTGTTTTTTTTTCTCTTTTAATACTAACTGTGTTCCTTGTTCTCTGCCTCTCCCTTGCAGGCTTTGAAAGAGATGCTATATGCAGCTGTGGACCAGGCACCTTCTATAGAAGGTAAGCAAACTGTAACCCCCAGTTGTGTTTTTCTTGGCACTGGGTGCTGGACACGTAGTCCTGCTACTTTTCTGTCCTCAGTCCTCCTAAATTGGTAAACTTAATACCCTGATGGGCAAATGCCTGGCCTTTCACAGCCTGCATGCTATTTTTGATGGTTAGAACTCTTTGTCCTCTTTCATTGGGACAATAAATGTCTTTGTATAGTTTGAGACAGCAACAGCTGGATTCCTCTGGCTTATAAGGTCATTCAGTGGTGGAAGTATTTTCTTCATTGCTTGAGAATAGAGCTTTGTTTTCCTGTGAGAGCCAGCCACTCTGGGAGATGGAGAGACACTGGTTCCTGGTTTGTTACTGGTGATTTGAGCTGGAAGAGTCTCATCCTTTTGTTCTGTGTCCTCCCTGAATGCTGTGCTGCCTCTCCCATGTGGACATGAGTATATTTTCCTGTTTGCATATGTTTATTGCCTCTGACTGCTCTAAATTATTCCAGTAAGGTGTTTGGCATTAAGCATTTTAAATAGTTTGTTTAATTAAGTGATGATCTGTGCAGAATTTTTTAATGGAGCCTTTTACTTTCTGTATCTTTCTTCCTTTTGCTGTCTTTAAAGTACTGAAGAGTGTTTGCCTCTGTGTTGCTTCACTCCCTACTTTCTTGCCCTTCACGTGGATTTCCAACTACTTTTTCCTTACCTTTATTATTTTCCCTTTGATTGCAGAGTTCATTTGACTAATTTCTGAACGTGGCTCTGGGCTTCTTGTATATTTATAGAGCAGGAGAACAAGTGCTGTCAGTTGTCAAACATCAGTAATGCTGGTCACTCTTCATGTTAGCTCATTAATTACTTCCCTTTTGTTGATTAGAACTGGGATATGAGGTGTGACGTAATTAATATGGTTGTTTTGTTGTTGTTGCTGTTTTATTTTTTTTTTTAAATTTAACTCAACTCCACCTGGTCTTCGAATAGAATTTTAAAACCGGAGCTGCAATAATTTAAGAGTTTAAGAGAGTGTGTGTGGGATGGGGCACACAGTGTGCTTAAACTCTTCAGAGGTGGATTCCAAGCTGAAAACTTAAGGAAAGCAATGACTTCAGACAGTTTCCACTGGTGGAACAATGTTCTGTTCATTTTTGGAGGAGTTGGGTCTTTTCCTCTGTACCGTGGAGAATATAATTATAACTGCTTTGAACCACTCCTCTTTAAATCTGTCTGCCTGACCTGCCCTGAAGTGGAGAGCAGATACACTAATTCCTTTTGTGCTGGAAAGGAATCAACACCTCTTTTCCATCCCTGTCGCTTACATCCTTGTCTTTTTAAAGCCCTTCTGCCTTTGTTCATAGAAACTTTAGGCCAGGTTTGGTACAAACCATGCCCAGAACACTGCTCTAGTCCCTGTCAGAGGAGATGGAGCAAGTTCCTTGGATTTTGGGATGGGATGCAGTAGCTGTTGCTGCAGGGGCTGGCTGTTTCCAGTTTAATATGGATTTTGCAATGGATACTTCTGTGTTATTTTGAGTTTAGCACTGAAACTACAGGGCTGTGCTACTGAAACCCAGCCTCCCAGTATGAGCCTAACGTAATCTCATTTTAGACTGGTCTAACTAAAATCCATTTGCTAATTGATCTCGTTGATCACAGACATGCTGCAGAGCACCAGGGTTGGCTTTGATTTACCTTGCATGAATTGTAAGCTAATCTTTGGATAATATATTGGATTGTGAGGACAAGGGAGTTTTGTACAGCAAAGCTGAGGCTGTTCCTGGTTCTTATTCTGCTCGGCTGGATGTGTGATCTGGCATTTGAGAATGAATTTCTTAGATTTCTGCTGCAGGCTGCTTACTATGTCAGTCAGTAAAATTTGTGTATAGAATGAAATGCTTCCTTATTGCTCAGTAGAATGCTGAAGGCACTTTGGAAATTCTTTAAAACAACAACAAAAGAAGTGCTACCCAACCGTGGCATGTTGTAAATAATAGGCAAGGCAGGTTAATAGGTGAGCCATCCATCATGAACAGCTTTATTTGGGTTTTATTTGTATGTAGGCATTTTCTGTTTGTGGATGGTTAAACAAACCTAACTTCACAATGGCTCTTAAGTTCTGCTTGTGCTACTCTAGTGGGCAAAGTGCTGCTGGGAAGAGGATCTTGGCTCTAAATTGTGCAGTTTGTTCTGTGTGAATATGAATATATGGTGACTCTTCTCACACCTATGTCTATCTGCTTTTTCCTATTTTTGGGTAATAAACGGACCGTGATTTTAACAACAAACCTTGTAGAGGTGGAAAAGCAAAACCTACCAAGGCTGCATGGTAGGAGGAGGTTGTTTATAGCTGTCCTCTCACACAAAATTGCAAGGTGCTGTAGATCCCTGTGTTTCATGAGAGTTATTCCACACCATAGCATGCCTTTTCTGGCAGTTCCTAGCTGTACACATAGATTTCTTTAATCTGTTCAAAGATACTTTTTTTTTTTTTTCATTCATCCATCTGTCTCCTTAGTGATGACAGTTTTTATATGCCGGTGTTACCCCTCCAGATGCTCCTCATCTTTTTGCAAGGCAATCCCCAGATGAAACCTGCACCATCCTTCCACCTGAGCAACATCTGTACTAAATTAGTGTTCAGTGTGTTAATTCAATCCCATGCACATCACTGGAAAAGGTATGAAATGATGCTGGATTCCCAGGTGTGCAGTGAGCCTTGCTTGGCTTTCTGGAGAGTTCTTTGGAGCATGTTTGCTGTGTTAGCTGTTTGTTGCTATTACTGGAGCAAGGGGAGTGAGTGGATGCTGCTCCCAGGGTATCATCCACAGCTCCTGAGTCCCCGTGGCACAGCTGGAAGGCCTGAAAGCCACACCAGGCACCCTTTTTCGACCTTAAGATACCTTTAGCAAGAATCTGTGATGATTTAGAGGCGAAACCCGAATGTGCAGTACTGCAAAAGCACGAAATTCTGACCTCACTGGGAGCATGCTTTTTTTGTTGTTCTTTTTGATTCCTTGTCCTCCCACAGCTTCCTGTTCCATTTGTCACCTAAGTAAAGCAGGTTACTGGACCACTCTTGCTCGGAGTGCTCCTGATTATTCCACTCGGTGAGCAGATGTGTCGGCATCTCCCCAAGCTCCTTGGGATGCTGCTCTCCTCGGCTTCAGCGGCCACCAAAAGTGAGGCTGTAAATTATTCATCCTCATCATCTGCTCGAATGGACAGGGGCCACTCTAAGCGTTATTTCCTAGAATATTTGCCTTTCAGGTATTTAAATTTATCCTCCCTTTAATGCTCGTGTAAATAAATGTCATTGTTGTAATATGGGATGGTACAAGAGCGTCCTGTTGTATCCTCTTATTATGGAAATGACTTAATCCCAATCCTGAATTCCAGAGGCAGCTTTTAAACAGGGATCACACTGGTTCTGTGGGGATGGAAGGGTGTATTGGGATAGGGGTGGGGAGTACAGGTGCTCCAGGGTAGAATTTAAACCCGAAAGTAAGAGGTGATGCTAAAGCAACGTGAATTGGTAGGGGAAAAGCTTTAGTGGTGACAGAGATTCTCTGCTGGTGCCTGTAATCTCTGTGGTCACCTGTTTACTCCTGGAGGATTAGGAAAGCAAGAGATGCAAGTTTGGGATGTTCTAAGAGTGCCAGCAGCACTGACAGCATGTCCCACGTTATTCCACCCTTGTTTCTGCTTTCATTTGTCAAGCACTTGCCCTGTTAACTGACAGCTACAGATCTTTAGTTTGGATTTATTTGTGTTACTGAATAAACAAAAGAGTATTCTTTAGGGGGATAAATGATCTTGGTGAATAAGTAGGGTGTGGGACATTGCATTCTTTTTCTTCCCAGAAGAAGTTACGACCCTGACAGTTTTTGTTATATGCAGACAAGCTTTGTAGGGTTGATCAAAGGCTTATGATCTGTCTGTATATATGCAGATATCTTCTTTTTATTTCAAAACAAACGTTTTGTTTCCAATTGCACAAGCTTACTTTGTAGCGGCTTGAGGTTTTGTTTACACGGGAATGCTTAAGGCTTAAAAGAGTCTTCAACAGAAGTGCTGCACATCAGAAGCCACAAAGAGATTAATGCTTTGTCTTTATTTCAGTGTGTTGTCACACAGCCATTAGGACAGGGGGGTTGGTGTCCTACACCCCAGATGCAGAGTCTTAATTTTGTCTAGGCTGTAATTCAGTCTGTAGCCTTCTGTATTTATAATTAATATGTAAACTAACAAAAAAAAATATAATCCCATGACAATCCTCTTCTCAGTTGGAGACCTGATGCCAGGTATTGGGTTAGCTGTAGAAAAATGGGTTATGGGGCTTGTGGAAAACGTGAGCTCCCAGAGGGTGCAAACGGTGGACAGGAGGAGAACTTGGCAGCATACCAGCATTTAGAGAAGGAGCTGATGTCTGGTTTCTCTTCCCCCTGGAGCAATAAGATTTGAAAGGTAAACAGTGCATATGGTTGGGGTAGGGTCCAGAGAGAACAGCTGGATGCTCACTGCAATATTTGGAGCACAGATGCCTGTGTGAAAACGTGGAGTGCCGTGTGTTCATGTGAAAGTCATTTTGCTGTCAGGAGTGGTTCAGTGCTCACAGAGGCTGCTTTGTACCCAGCCCTGCCGCTTTCTGTGCCTTCAGAGCAGCACACACCCACCCACGCTGCTGGTACAGTGACTTCCTCTGAGGTGAGGAGCACCAAGAGGCTGAACTGTGCTTCACCAGTAATGAATGTGGAATAAAGGTCAGGTTAGGCACAGAGCTGGAGTCACAGAATGGGGTCAGAGGGTGGTTTGGGTTGGAAGGGACCCATAAAGGTAATATAGTCCAGCCCTCCTGCCATGGGCAGGAACACTTTCCACTAGACCAGATTGTTCCAAGGCGTTTCCAACAATCCTTGAACACTTTCAGGGATGGGGCAGCCACAGCTTCTCTGGGCAATCCGTGCCAGGGCCTCCCCACCCTCACTGTGAAAAAACCACCTTCCTTATGTGTAATCTAAACTAACCCTCTTTCAGATTAAAACCATTACCCCCTGTCCTGACACAACAGGCTCTGCTAGAAGGTCTGTCCCCAGGCTAATGAGTGGTGATTGAGTGATTGGAAGTGGCTTGTTGGTTGTGGAGGCAACCAGCCAAGACAAGGTTTGATGTCATTACTGTCCTGTAGAGCACAGGTCCTCAAGCTGTGGTCTGAGAGTACATTCAGCATCCTCCTGGTGTGCTCAGAGCCCTGTCCTGCCTGCAGATGCTGGGAACTCTTTCATTTTTTTATAAACCACTTTATTCAGAAAGTCTCCTGAAGCCTCTCTCAGTCTTGGGGTGGTGTGGGACCCAAGCAGGTTATGGGGGGTAGGTGGTTTAGCAGGTTGATCACCATTTCTTTATGAAGGAAGCTTGGGATTGTGGTCAGTGGAAATCCTGCACTTGCTCACCCTTTCCATTTGCCCCACAGCCAGCTTGTGGCTGATTCTCTGCTTCATCTGTGTGGCCAAGGCTGGAAACTTGTGTTGTTGCTGAGCAAGCCTTCTGCCTTTTCCTCTGCTTTGTGTGGTGTTCTGTGCAGCTTCAGCAGCAGCTGGGGTTGCTCTGATGCATTCATGTTGTGTGAGGAACTCGAGTCCTGAGTGTACCAAAGAACAGGCTCAAGGCTTGGGAACAGGCAATTCATTGAATCATAGAAGATTCTGAGTTGGGAGGGATCCACAAGGATGGTGGAGTCCCAGCTCTTATCCTTGCACAGGAGCATCCCCAGGGGTCACCCCCTGTGCCTGAGAGCACTGTCCAAACACTCCTTGAGCTCTGGCAGGCACAGTGTTGTGACCACTGCCCTGGGGAGCCTGTTCCAGTGCCCAGCCACCCTCTGGATGGACAACCTTTTCCTCATATCCAACCTAAACCTCCCCTGACACATCTTCAGGCCATTCCCTCTGTGTCACAGGGCAGCAGAGGGCAGAGATCAGTGCCTGCTCCTCTCCTTCCCCTCCTCTCCTTCCCCTCATGAGGAACTTGTGGACTGTGCTGAGTCTCCTCCAGGCTGAACAAACCCTCAGCCTCTCCTCATATGATTTCCCCTCTAGACCCTTCACCATTTTGCTCTGTAATTTTGTCTTGTGCCCTTTTTTTTTTTTTTTTTTTTTTCTCCCTTCTTTACTTCAGCATCTTTTGGTGTTGAATGCTAAGAGGTGTCAAAGCCAGGATGATCCAAGAGCTGGGGGCAGTGCAGGAGGTGATGGTGGAAGCTGGGTCTGGCAGTCCAGGCTGACCCACAGGAAAAGGCTGGATTGATGCCTTGGGAAGGCTGACCTGGAACAGAGACTGGACAGAGCCAGAGGATAAAGCAGGGATTTATTGAAAGGATAGGATCCACCTTGGGCAGGACGAGAGCCTGGCCAGGGTTACCCCAAAGATGGACTAAGAATGGTCATAAAAATGACTGGCTGGTCACAAGATCTTACATTTTTATAAGTTT
>VZSR01002395.1:2811985-2870165 GCA_013398615.1 Brachypodius melanocephalos | reverse complement strand
AAATATGAAAGATAAAATTTAAGGCATCAGGACCTAGAGACAGGTTTCTCTGGCAGGTCTACAAACCTTCTGCAGGATGGGTGTAGATGGTTCCTGAAAGACCTGTGTAGGGTAACAGCAACACCAGGAATGCTCAGCTGTGCCTTTTTCTTTCTTTTTTTTTTCTTTTTTCCTTTCTATATTTGCTTTCCCATCCATTAAGATGCCAGTCTGTGGTTAGAGGAATTAACAGCGCTTGTAATTTAGCAGGAATGTGCCCAGTTTCATGTTAATAGTCAGAACTCAAGGGTTGGAAAGCAGATCTGCAAAGCTGGAGGATTGACAGCAGTGAGACATCAGGCAGCACAGTGGCTGTGCATATGAAGAGCACTGCACATGTTTATGCAAAAGGCCAGTATTTATTGCTTTGTTTCAAAAAAAGGCTTCACCAGACATCTTAACAGCAAGATTTAGTGTGTGTGTGAGGCAGCCTCTGGCTTTCTAGTCATTCCTTTGGTGCTGTGTTTGAGATAGGTGACTTGAATTATTAGACAATTAAGATTTTTTTGGATGAGACTGTAGCTGCTCCGTGAATAATGCAACATGAATTAAGTTTGATTGGTTTCTCCCTCTTGAAAAATGCGTGCTGGGGGGCAAGGGAATGAGCAGAGTGTGCCTGGAAGGAGATTTGGTTCTTCTACATCAGGGCTGCTTGTAAGATGCTTCAGAAAAATGAGAAAAATGGCCAAGATGCCATTGGCCATGGAGTGGTGACTTCTCTGTGTGATGTGGTGGAGGACCAAAGGCTGTCCCTCTTCCTAGAGTGGTCCTTTATCCCTTTTCTATTAATTTGCTGTAAGGCCACACCACACAGAGACTATTGCACAATTATGAGAAAGTCTCTTTGCTTAAGTAATTTTACAATTAGCATCGATGTGGTGAAAAGTCAGCCCAGCCCTGGTGACGCGTTTCCTGATTTCGGAAGTAAAAATGAAAGCTAGTTCTGTGTTTCATCTATTTTTTTTTTAACGCTGTATCTGTAACCTTACAGCTTGACATCCAGCAGATAATGAATTATTTTTAAAATGTAACTGTGCTCTCTGTAAATACATAATCTTTAACTTTAATACATAATCTTTAACTTTTAACTTTACAGCTTAAAACTGCAAAACTACGGCATCTTGGTTTTACAAAGCCACTGTTAAAAAAAATTACTTCAAAAAGTTCTATATTATTCTATTTATTACACAACTAAGATAAATTAGATTGTTTTATGCTGCCTTTGTTGAGTGTGAACCTTTTTTTGCTGAATTAGTACAGCCTAAGTGTGAAAGCCTGATCCTATAGTTCAGTTCTTTTGGGAACTGAGAAGGGGAAACCATGGAGAGGTATAAAGAATATTTTACTTACCTCTGGTATGACAAGAGTACATTAAATGCCTTAGTTGTAAGGCAGCAGCAGCATGAGTCAGAGTTGTCTATGTTTAACTAACAATCACAAAGAAAACTGCCTGAAAAGACATAAATTTACTTTTTTTAAAGTGGTTTTTCTCTGTCCAGGGTGGTGACTGGGATCACAGAGGGCACAGACATCACTGGGATGGTGCAAAGCCTTTTCTTGGCACTGCCTCTCCTCCGATTGTGAACTCAGCAGCTTGACTTTCCCTCTGCAAGGGGGAAGCCTTGTTTATCTCCTAGGAGATGGAAAACCAATTTCTACTTCTTGATGAGAAGCTGGCAGGCTATTTGACTAAACAAGAGAGGCAAGGCAGCATGGTTGAGAAGAGGGGAATATAAATACCAATATAAATGCAATTTATTTTGCATGTGCTACATAGCCTTAGGCACACGTTTCAGAGGGGGAGTGAGATTTTTTTTGCATGCTGAAATGCCAGCTCTAAATAGAAAAAGAGGCAAATTTGACATCCAGACTGCGTTTATAACCTTGGGTTTATTTTTTTTACTGTAATTGGTTTTGCACGCTTTTATAAATGCTCCTGATGTCTTCATGGGGCAAAGTGCAGAGGAGCTGCAAAGATCAGCGTGGGTGAGCTGATAATTTGGGATCTGTCTTGTCCCACAGCTGCAGACTTGTTCTGACATGTGGTCATGCCAAATTCTGGAACCTCCTTGCTGGGATCCCATCCCTGAATGGAATTTCAGTGCCAGCCTCTCTGCTTGGCACTCCTCTCATGGCTCAGCTCTAGGGTGAAAAATGGGCACTGCTGGTCTAAACCCCCGTTTTTTATTTTCATTGTCTCCTGTCCCAGCTGGTTGATCGCTTGGATGGGTTATGAATTTCTTTGCTTTGAATGCCGTGTGTCAGGGCATCAGCAGCATGTGTGGTGTGGTTGCTGAGAGTGAACCCAGGTCCTTTATGGGCTCAGCTGTAGGATTGAGTCACAGGCAAGGCAATAAAATGGGGTAATAATGAGCAGAATTGGCTGATGGACTTATAAAGTGAATTCTGTAAACAGCTTAATAGAATTTGGCTTGTACTTAAGTGTTTAGGTGTGACTTTGTCTTCCTTAATCAGCAAGGAGAGAAATAATCCGAGAGCCTGATATGGCATTCCATGTCATTCCATGGTCCTTGGGCTCTGCAGCAGTCCAAGGCAGAGGTTCACTTTCTGCCCTGCTCAGCCACAGGACAACACACTTTATTAGAAGGTTTGGTTTGGGGCTTCGCCTTGGCTTGGTTCTGCCTGTCCCTTGGTGAACAAAGGTGCAGGAAAACAACTTTTGGGAGTTCCATGTGCTTCTGAAGCCTTTAGGAGATTGCAATCCACTATCATTTAGAGATAAAGCTTCCCAGGGAGGACAAAGGAGAGGAAAAATCAAAATACCTTTTGCTTGTCTGTGATCAAACTGGATTAAATCGTGCTCACAGGTGGTATTTGTGTATATAGAGGTTGCATTTTTGGATGCTGGAAGTGATGATTTTGACAGTCATTTATGGTGTGGATTTAATTAATATGACACCAATAAGACTTGTTCATTAAAGCTTCATGTTTCAAAAGACAAGCCAGTACAATATAGATGGTGAATGAAATTTTGAGCAGTTGGAGGCTGAGAAGACAGAGACAGGGTGCTGAGCTTGAAGGGCTTGGCCACACCTGATCAGCCCCATCTGCTGTCCTGATCCTGCTGAAATGTGACTGCTGGTTCTGGTCAGCACTTCAGATCCTGCAAAAAATACCCCATGCATCAGGTGTGAGCTTTAGCAATATATCAGCAGCAGGGAGCCTGCCACAGCTTTATTGCTGCTCTCTTCAGCAGATGTCCTTTTTGTGGTGAGGCTTCAGAAAGGGAAGGAGCGAAGAGGATGGTGAGGGGAGAAGTGTGGAGGGTTCATCAGGGTCAGGGCTCCAATCCTGCTGCCTGGCACACATTTCCATGGGCATCAGGGCACTGTTCTCCCCCAGCTGGTGCCTTTGGCTCTGGTGTTATCTGCACCCATGTTTTCTTGGAGGGGAAGATCAGTTTGCTACCAGTGGTGTTAAACAGGACTTTGAGCTCAAGCCTCAAAGGCTCCAAAAGTCCTGACTAAAGAGTTTTCAAATCTTCCCCTCCCGTTTTAGAGGTCCAAATACAGCTCAGCTGGAATTATCTATACCAGTTTCCCTTTCAGTTTCTTCTGCTTTCAGGCAGCTCCTCCAGCTTCGATTCCAGGTGTTGTTCCCAGCACTCGAGATGGAGCAGATGTTCTTCCAGCTCAGGAGGAATCCAGCATTGGAAGGAGCCTGATCTGGGCTTGCCTGAGCACAAATCCAGTAATGAATTAGTCATCAGGCAGGGAATTCACTTCCCTGGGGACATGGAGAGGGAGGCTGGTCCAGCCCAGCTGTCAGTCAGGGGTTGCTGATGCAGGAACTCTTCACCAGCTGAGAAGGTTCCCCCTGCTGTTGGTAATATAATATATTAATGCTCAGCTGCCAAATCCTTTAGTTTGGTGTTTCAGTAGGAACACAAGTCCTTCATGGCGAGTCTGTGGTCTCTTTACCTAACTTACAAGGATATGTTAGCTGGCTGCTTTGAAAGCAAAGGCACCAAGCCTTAATTGTGGCAACTCTGCTGTCTCCTACCTGTGAGGCAGTTTTATTGAATCCTTTCTGTGTGGTCAGCAGGGTTTTTGCCATCTCCATCCATCCATCCAATCCATCCATCCATCTCCATCTCCATCCACTCTCCATTTTGGGAGTGACTTCATGGTAGCTGAGGTCCGTGGGTCACAATGGGGTGAGTTTGGGAAGAGATGTTTCTGCTCTGTCACCCTCTTACCACCTTGGCCAGGTTTCTCATTTTGTTTTGGTTTCTTTTTCCTCTCTCGTTTTGCATTCAGCCATGGTGGCATGGTGGCTGGCCTCATGTGTGATAATTATTTTCTGAGATGTTTGGAAGCTTTATCAAGTGAGGAAGGGGAATTACAGTGTTGTGTGCTGTTCTGTGCATAATTAGCCCAACATCTATTTGAGATTTTCACTCACATGCGCCGTTTCTGTCTTTGGAGTGGTTAAAAAAGGCTCCTGTCATTATTCTTTTCCTGCCTTCTGAATTTCCCCAGCATAACTCCCAGCTCTGCTGATCCTTTAGGGAGTTGCCCTTATGGCTCTTGGCCAAATTCTCAATTTTTCTGTTACCTTTGCTGGACAAGCACCACGTGCAGTAGCAGATAAATGAGTGATTCCCTCCTATAGCAAGGGGAAGTGGTACAAGGACTTCAAGATAATGGTTGTTACTGTGAGCTTTCAATTTTTTATTTTTAATAGTGAATAGTACCTTCCAAATTTTAGCTTCAAGTTTGCCTTAACTTTCTGGTACCCAAAGGGCTTTATTTTTGTTAAATCCTATGCTGAATTGTGTTGGAAGTGCAAAATAAAAATATTGCAGGGGGATTTATTCCGTGCACTGCAGGGAGATGAGATTTCTGTGAAACTCTTTACTTGCACTCTTTTCTGAGTGTTTTGCAGTTACTAATTGCAGGAGATCCATTTGAAATAATCTAAATTTTTTTTAAAAGAAGAGGGGGAAGAAGTTTAGACATAGTGCTAAATTCACAACTTCCTTCAGTTCTTTTGCAAATATCTATCAGACCTTGCAGTCCTCGTGTGATTCTGCTGTTGTGGGATTTTTAAATAGAGGAAGTAAAACCAAACTCCTTAGGATAATATCTGAGGTCAGTACAGGTTTTTGTCTTTTAGAAGTTCCTTATAACTTTAACCCAAAGAGGTGATATTATTTTAATTAATTTTTTTTTTTTGTCAGATTAAAATAGCTGTAACAGAATGGAGAAAACTGTGATTTCTCTTCCCATTCTTGTCTTTACTTTTTCCAGTCCATAGGCCAGGCTAAGGCAATACATCTTGGACTGCTTGGTAACTGGTGTTTTGTCATTCTCCTTTTTTCAGTTTTAAGTTTATTTACAGGAATGAGCAAAAAAAGGGAAGCGCTTCACGTGCAATGCTTAGTTGCTTGAGTGTTACAGAGTTGACAACTTCTCTTTTTAAGGGGCTGGATACAGATTTGGGTTGGGTCATCATTCAGGTTTTAATCTTCCAAGGCTGACATTGTTGATATTTTTTAAATACTGAGTCCTAACTTTTGGATTTTCAGTTTGACTCCAGTTGTGCTGTGTTGGAAGCCAGCTCAGCTGCTTCACCCTTGGATTTCTCAGCACCAATTCTTTCTGCTTTGCATGACGTTGCCATGAGCTTCCTTGGAAAGCTGATTTATCTACATCCTCATTTTCCTCTCTTGGAGGGTGACAAGAGGTTATTTGAACTGAAAACAAAGGCTCAAACAGCTATTTAAAATCCAAACAGAGCGGGGAGCGTGCCATCCGAGAGCCACCTCTCTCTGTTTTATCCACTGCTGCTCTCACACGCCACACTTGGGGGAATTTTTGTTGTTGGTGGGGAGGAAAGTTCCCAGTTGTGTTGCAAAGGTTTGTGAGGAGAGGAAAAGAGGAGGCAGAACCCACCCACCTCTGCCCAACGACCTCAAATTAATCCCATGGTCTTTCCTTCAATGCGTGGGAGAAAAAAAAAAACTATCTGCTGGGATCCTAACGAGAGAAACTGCCTGTTTAATGAGCGTTCTGTACATCTATTTATTTATTTACAGATATTCTTGGTGTGTAATTAAGGAAGGCAGTGCTGCCTGGTGCTCACTTCCAGGCTGGGAGCTGCACGGGATGAGTGACTGCATCCGTCTGTTCCAAGCGAGCAGCTCTGCAGCTGATCAAAGCACCAGGATTAGGCTGCTCCTGTGGAATTAAAACTGCTGAGGAGGAGGATAAATAGCAGCTCTGAAGCAGCCCTACCTGGACTGACAGGCTTTGTTGTCGACATGAATAATTTGGGGTTTTTTTTGTTTTTTTTTTTTTTTTAACAGAGGTGTTGTTCTTTCTAATGGAATATTTGCTTTTCGTAGCCCGAAGCGAATGAGTTACTCCTGATGGAAAGCTGCACTGCACACAGTTCTATATGCAAAGTTTATCTTCACCAAGCTGCAAGAAATGCAGAGCATCCTATGTGGGTGTGGGTTTTCCAAACTATTTTCTTATAAAGAGGGGTGTTGGCTTGCACTCATGTATTAATCTGAATTAAAACCTGCAGGGATACTCTGTCTGTCTTATAAAGCAGCATATTTATCTCAGACATGGAAAATAATAGGAAACTAGCAATATGTCATGGATTGCACTTGCTTTTTGGGCTCTGGATGAGAAGTCAGGTTGTCTTCTCCCCTCCATTTCTGCTTTTTTAATTCACCAGATATCCTCACTTAAATGGCATTTATTTATATAGCCCTATTCAAAGGCAGTCCTTTTGTTTTCTCTTTAATACTGCTTTTTATTCATCCAGAGTGCACCTCTATGCATAGTAAGTACTTGATATGAGCCCATATAATCATCTTAATGTAAAAAGAAATAGCTTTCAGAACAAACAAATTTTTTTTTTCCACATTCTGCACTTAAGGCATTTAAAATTCTTTCCAAAAACCTAGTTCTCGTAGGTTGAATCGAAGTTTATGCAAATCTTAAGAGTTTCAGCCACCCATTAAGTAATAAAATAAATAAAGGAACGGCACAAACGTTGATCTAGTGTTTTTGGAATTCTGCCTGTGAGAATGCCACCGTCCCTGTCCAGAAGGAGCCAGTGGAAGAATTAAACCAGCTGCTATGAGCTGTGGCCTCCTCTTTGTGCACAGTGAGCTTCTTATCTCTTCTCTTTCACTTTTTTTAAAAATTTCAGGTTAGAAACCAGTAAAAAGTCAGAGTTCCCTGTTAAATCAAGAGTAGAAATACGTCAAGGTGTCTACTACAATCTGTTTCCACTTACTGCTCCTGTCAAATTGGTTACATTCACAAAGCAGCATTTGCGATACAGGATCATTTTTAAAGGCAGATTTTGTGTAATAGCTTTTCCTTGTCATTTTATTTTTATTACAGCTTTCTTCTTACTGCATAGCGAGGAGTTTTACGTCTGGAATAGGATTTGGTGTCTGATTCTTTGACAAGCTCATTTTGAGTCTGGCTGCGTCTTATTTTTATCGATTACAGCATTTCTTTTAGATTTTTCGGGCACCTGATTTGTTCGCTGAAGACAATTGTGTGTTCTGTAAAATTTCAGTGCAAGTGTTGGAAGTCAGTTTATGTGCTGCAGTCAGGGAGTGGAGGAGGAAGAGGAAGCAGCAGAAAATTCTGGTTTGCTTTCTGGGCAAGGAGTGAATTCCTGCAGAAAGCATGGAGCTGGGCAAGGGGGAAAACCAAGAGTGTGATGGTCCTGAACTCTTTCACTCCTTATTGCTAAATATTGTAAAATTTTTGGGGGCTGTGACTCACTGTCTTACAGAGGAGAGTAAGGTAATGTGAGTAAGCTCAGAGCCTTTACTGCTCTCCACTACATTGTTGATACAGGACATTTTTTCCTTGTTATTGTTGAAACAAGCTTGCCAGATACCTTAAATGTATCTCGACTTGCTTATCTCCTGGGGAAAACTCTCAGTTCTAGGGGTAAGGTCTGTCCTGCCTTGCCTCTGAAGTTAAATTTGCTGCTTTCAACGTTTTTTGTGGAATTTTACGGAAATGTTGTCGAAAGTGTGGTTATGATTCTGTAGGATTATCAAGGCTTTGTGCCTTGTTAGACAGCATCAACCTTATCCCATAGCCTGTAAATGGAGGCCACTGGAAGATACAGGAACATTCTCCTGGAAACCATGAACAGCGCAGACCAAGGCTGCAGAAATTGGTTTGTGATGTTTGTCACGACGGAGAAGCACAAAGAGATTTGGTGGTGGGTCCCGAGCAATTTGGAGCTTGCCTCCTGAATTATTTTTGCTTCAGGAATCACCTCTGTGGCACTTGTTCAGTTAAGCCACTGGGTGTTTTCTGTTTTCCATGAGCTGCGCTCTCCTGAGCTTTCCCCTTTGTGTCTTTTCCCTTTAATCAGCAGTGTGGCATTAAGAACTTTATCAGAGTAGAAGCCTGAGGATTTAAAAAAAAAAAAAAAAAAAAAATCTGTGACTTCTCTGTTTTCTTGCTGTTTGTGTATGGAAATGTGTTGGAACGTTCCCTGGTGATTCTGGTACATCATTTGAATAACTTGGAAATGTGGTTTCTTATAATGAGTAAATTTATCCTGTGGAAGGAACTTTAATCATCTTGATTTTTTTTTTTTTTTCATTACTTCCTCACACCTAGTTGGAAATTCATGAAACCTGGTTGAGTTTCCAGGACCCTTAAGGACTTGCAGTGTTAAAATCGTTCATTAACTGTTCTAATTATGTGACTTCTAAGGCATGCCTGTGTGCTTCAGGGCGAGTAGATATAATGACAAATACACGATACCTGGCCTAAATTGCAGAAACACGGAGTCATTAAAGTTGGAAAAGACCTCTGAGATCCCTGAGTCCAACTGTGAATGATGTTCACAACTAAACCGTGTCCCCAGGTGGCACATCCACAAATTTTTGAGCACTTCCAGTGATGGTGATTCCAGCACTGCCTTGGGCAGCCTGTTCCAAAGCCTGACCAGCCTTTCAATGAAGAAGGTTTTTTTGTAATATCCAATCTAAACCTCTTCTGGCTGAGCCTTTTTCTCTTGTCCTGTCACTTGTTACCTGGGAGAAGAGATTGACTGAGAATAGAAATGAAAGCTTCTCCTTAAATGCATCTGGACAGGTGATGTGACTGTTAAAAACATTAGAAAAAAAAAGAAAAGAATAAAATATAGTGATCAGTCAGATGGTGATACATGGGCAGTGTACATGGATATTTTTATTTGTCAGATAATTACTTGAAGGGCTAAAAGACTTGGCACAGGATTTTCTCCCAAGTGTCAATGGGGGATTTGGTTTGTTGGCGTTCTGTTGTTAAAATCAATAGAGACAGTTTTTAAGATTTTTTTTTTTTTTTTTTTTTTTTTTACGCCTACAAAGTCAAAAATCTTTTCCCAGTCGAGCAAGCAGATCTATGTTTTCCTGTGATTGATGTAGGCTGATATGGGTGGCATTTGAAATTCAAACTGCTGGCAGCTTCTGACATCTTCGTTGCAGGTGGCTTTTCTGAGGTGGATGTGTAGATAAGGCTGCCATGTAGGCTTCTTCCAACATTTAATGTCAGAAAGGTGAGCTAAAATGAGTTAATTTTATTAACAGAGGTGAGTTTGAGCAATGATCGAGGGAGGTGGTAATTTGTTCAAGTGTTTTTTTTAAAGAGCAGTCAACCTGAGTCTTTGCATTCAGGAGGGGTAAACCATCAGTAGCTGGAAGGAAACAAGAATAATAAAAGTTGAAGTTTTTCAGGGTGGAAGAGAAGCAGCTCACCTAACAAAAGCCATAATGTCAGGAGCAGAGAAAAACCAGCTTATTGAGAGAAGTTGCATCTGCTGGTTTGTCTTTGTAATCCTGCAGGAGTTTGGCTGCTTGTGGATTTTCACTGAGCAGTGGAGTAAATTCCCTTAGACTTGGCTGGTAATTGGCTTTACCTGTGCTTTGTCACCCAGTGCTGGAAGAAAGGCACGCTGGCACCCCAGAGATTGTTTAGATTTGCCCAAATGGAGTTCTAGTGTCTGTTATGAATTAATTGGAGTATCAAGCACGTCTCTTGAAAGCGCTTGTTGGAAGGTTTTGTGTCTGAGTGAGGAGGGAGAAGTTACCTTGTTGAAGCAGCTGTAAACTGAAAATAAACCTAAAATTGAACCTAAAAGTGATTTTCTCTTAGTGCATCTGGAAGTGATCATTTGGAGCCTGGAACGCTTCACAGGGATTTAACAGAATTCCTGTTGGGATTGGTAGGAAATTAGAGCTGTACAAGCAGATCAGAGCTGAGAACTAAACACTGAACCACCACCAAGTCGTGGCTTGTATCCCTGTTGCTTTCTTTCCTCATGCCACCCCGGGATGGGGAAGTCTCCAGTGATTTCTCACAAGGGCAGAGCGTTCCTAGGAAAAACCACAATTGTTGGGGGCTGTAGGATTCTGGAGCCAGCCATGTGTTGTGGACACTTGAACAACACAAGACAGCACACATCCTCCAGCTGTAGGCAAGAGCTGGTTTCCTTGCATTTCCTTTAGAGAAACAATCAGGCTTGTTAAGATGATTAATTAATGCCGTTTTCAGCCATTAATCTTTGCAAAGACCAATATGTGTAGCCCGCAGTAAAATCCATTAATGTGCCGTGACCCTGTGTTAATTGTTAAAGCCCTGCTCTGTGAAGAGCTCGGTGCTGAGGTAGATGCACATGGATGGGAGTGGGGTAAGAATGGCTCCCCCAGCCATGAAAATATTCAATTATTGATAAAACTGCTCTTTGGTTGTTGACTGACTTGAGCAGAGTATGTCATTAATGCTATTAAAGTTATTAAGTAGGAGGGAGGAAGGCACGATATGGAAAGGCGAAAATGGGTGCATCATCATCCAGTATAACCTTGGCCTCATGTCAGGTTGATCCATGTGAGAACTCATTTAAAACCTGTTTATTTAAATTATTTGACATCCAGTTCGCTGGGTTTGGAAAATAAAGATGAGGGGAAGAGGAGCACAGTCGATGTTTCAGATGAAGCACGGGTTTCATGTGATTTGAGTGACTCCAATGGAAACAAGTGCCCAGCTGGACTTGCTGACTGAAGGCAGCCTTTCAAAACCTGGGCAAAATGTCAGTGAGAGCTACAGACAAACTTTGCAGAACCTCTTTCCCACCACTCTTTTACAGGAATAACATGAATACCCCCTTAAAGTAAAAATATAATGTGCCTAAAAGAAGAGACAGTGCTTGAACTTAATGGAGAATAATACTGATGTAAGGGAATGTTGATCTCCAAAATGATGGATAAGATCCCCGTGCATTTTGGTTAGAGAAGTGTGTGATTATCCTCATGTTCCTAATTGTATCAAAAGTGGTTGTTTACATCTTGTAAATTGATGTTTCTAGTTTAAATCTGCAGGGTATTCTTGATGCTGTTCAGTTGATTGTAGTCACTAATCAGGGGAGAAGGACTTCTGGCAAGGTTTGCTCTCAGTCTCAGTATGTTTTCTTGTGAGTTAATTGAGAGCAAGACACTGACCTTCTCTTATAAAAAATCCACCTGAACTCAAGATTCAGCTAAAAAAAAAAAAAAACCAAACCCAAAACAAAACAACCAACAAACCAAACAAAGCACTCTTACAACATGTCAGGTTCAGACAAAAAGGATTTGTAGATTAACTTCTAAAAATCCTTTACTGCAGGAAGGCTTTGTTTTACAGGAGATGCTATTTAGGATGTGCAGAAGTGGTGAATTCTTTTTAGGGTAGTGGCAAAGCTCTGAGTTACTTCAAGACTCAATAAATCTCTCCTCCAGGTGCTGCTGGTGCTGTCAGTACTGTAAATGCTTGGACATCCACGAGGACACAGATCTCCTCTTGCCTGATGCTGCTTTACAATCCTCTGTTTGAAACTCTCTTGATGTTCCTGGGATGCTTTTGGTGTCTCAACTTCCAGGAAACTTCTTGAAACTTCCTTACAGAGCTCCAGCTTCAATGGATATTAAATATCATTTGTCCAATGCAAGCCATCCGTTATCTGTTTCAGCAGCCTTCAGATAGCAGCATTCAAAGAAGGAAAAAATGCTTCCCTCAGTCCTGTGGGGTTTTTTTTTTTGCTTTACTCTCTTCAAACAAGTTAATTTTGTGATGTTCATCCATTTGCTCAAGTTTCTTATCTCTGCAATCCAGGCTTGAGGATTCACTTGCAGACCGGGTGTTTTGGGATAAGTTTGAGGGTTAGAGGTACTGTTATCTCAATTATTGGTTACTTTTGCATTTCTTCTGTTAATCTTTGTTACTACTATAAAACTGCTTAAAACTATGCATTTTAACAGGCTGAATCGTGAGAAATTGAGTTTTGTGCTGTCAAAAATGCTGGCGTTCTTACACCACTTGAATCCAGCTGAAGAGCGGGGGCTGTGGATTTGTGACATGGGCTATAAGCAAGTGAAATAGTTCAGTTCTTTGGATCTCTGCAGCTGTAGCTCAGCTCATTTGGTCCCAGTTTCACCCTGTGCTGGTATTTCTCCACCCCTAGAATGTGTGCACACTCCTAGGAGAACAAATTCCTATTTATACCCCCAGAACACGCTACTCAGTTGTAGGAAGGAACTGCTTGTTCATCATATATATTTAATAATATAAATATAATTAATTCCAGTATTCCCTTTCCTCAGATCATTGATTTCCCGTGGCTTTTAGGCAGGCTGGTTATAAACTGGGTCTGGTGGAAAGGAAGCTGATCCCTCCAGGGTTCCACCAGCTTCATATTGAGTGTGGTCCCAGAAAATGGTGAGTTTTTTGTCTCAGGACCACTCTTGCAGCCAAAGTGAGTTTTTAGAAACTCATATTACCATTGAGAAGAGGATGTCAGGTCTTTTAGGATGCTTTCAGATTGGCATGAAACAATTGAGGTTGCTGTTAGCATCGTGGGCAGTTTTTTGGCAAAAGCCCTCCAAGGTACTTCTGTTGTACATTTGCCAGCAAGTTTGACTCCTTGCTTGTCATGTAATGGAAGAGGAAAGTGGAGGGGATGGCAGCCTGAAAGGTTTTGTGTGGCATTAAAAAAGTTGCTTGGCTTCCATAAAAATGTTATTTGAGGAATGCATAGACTCTTTCCCAGCCCAGAAAGTTGTGGGATTTTTTTTCTGTGCTCTGCACAATTAGAACTGAAGGGACTTTGTTTGTGCTTCAAAAACATGGCTTGTATTGGCAACAGAGCCCAGGAACCTCGAACTTTGTGGAAGTTTGGACCATGTGAGAATTCTCTGTGATAAAACAGTGAAACTGTTAATTTTCTACTAGCAATTGGGTCATCTTTCACTGAAAGATGAGCTTAAAATAACCAGAAACCTTGCTCAAAGAGGAATGTTTGGTAATAGGTCTGGTGCAGGCTTTTCATCACATGAGAGTTTGGGACTTATTACTTAGTGCAGTTTCAAACACAAGGAACTTTAAATCTAAATTTGATTCCCACATAGAAATTAGACATCTTTAGAAGCTGGAATGTATTCTCACAACAACTTTCATCTTATTTTAGATGAACATCTCCTGAGGTCCCTCCTCTTTTCTGTTTTGAAGCTCACACTGCCACAACATCATAATTAAATGGGATGCTCTTTCTAACTTTAACATGTATTGTTTGATGGGGTTTTTTTTGAGACATCAGAAACTGGAATATCTTAAATTAGAACGGTGAGAGAAAACCAGATTGCTATTCATTGAAAAATAGGAGTGGAGCCAGTATTTATTTCGCATTTATAGCTGGTGATTTATTTCAGGTCAACGGCAGTGAGCAATCAGCTGTTTTATCTATCTGTAGTCAAGTTAAGGAAAGCTGCTGACATGATCTCCAGTTAATCTCTGTGCTCATCTGAGACTTAAGAGCTGCTGAAATAATGAGAACATATCCTCTCTGTTAGAACATTTGAAGTGATGGGGTTTTTAGCATCCATGCAATATTGCACAGGGTGGTGAAATCTCATAACTCTTTTTAAACAAAACCTCTCTGCTTGGTTGATCATTTGGATTGGGTGGGTAATGCAAGATGGCTTGAAATGTATTTCTGTCAGGAAGGATTATTTGAAAATTGGTCTTTTCTAGCCTCCAGTGTCTGAATAATTCTGGTACTCGAGGTGTCTTGTCTGGTGATCAGCAAAGCACATTCTTCAGCAGCTTCTAGAAAATGAAGAAGCAATTGTGCCAAATGCTGTTAAAGTACAAGAAGTGTCTTTGCCTCAGCTATCCTGCTTAAAGAGAAAATTGCTATTCTAGGTAGAAAACACTGATGTTAACTGGAGTGAAAGAAAGGGAAGAGGGGAAAACTTGTGCTGTGATATGAAGATCTACCCTAAGTTTCATCTCTGTTACCATTTTTTGAGATTATTTGATAGCACCGAGACCTCATGTATCTGAAAAATAGACAAGAATTTCTCTCCACTCTTTGCACTCCTTTGTTCAGACTTCATAAAAAGCTTTGGATTGTTTCACTGGAGGTTCAGCACTTTGTATTTCTCAGGTGCTGAGAGGTGAGGAGCAGAAATTCATTTTGGAGCCTTGGTGTGTTATTTTAGTGCAGTGCCTTGGTCACCACCCCTGCTATCTGATAGCTTTAATCCATCATGGAACCCTACCTGGCTCCTGGCTATGCTGTCTTGTCATGAATGATGATTTCCACTTGCCTTTGGATGTGTGGTGCCTTATGCTGCCTTTCCTGGAGTCACTCTGGGTGTCTTAATTAGCAAAACCTGGCTAGGCTGATGATGCTGAATTGTTGATGTACTTGAGCTTCAGCTGTTGCTGTCTCAGTAGGGTTTGGGTGGCCCTGGTGTCACACAAGGGAATGTGTGTGTTTGAATCTGGCCCATTATTCTCCAGCTTCTAAATAGATAGATTACTACATGACTCTTAAAAGGAAAAAAATAAAATCCCTGTTTTGGGAATGAGCTGTTTCCAGAGCTCTGCAACTGAGATTTTTTTTTTTTTTTCCTCTCCCTTTTATTTTCAAGTGGTGATTTTGGTGTCTGAGATCAGTACAAGCTCACACCCAAGTTTTTTTCATTCCCAGTGCCTTTAAGGCAGAAACATGCCTGAACAGGCTTCCAGGGAGTTTCATTCTCTCCTGTCTACCTATTTCCTTGTCTTATTTGAGAAAGGTGCTGATAAAACTTCGGGGCAAGGGGTGAGAGAGGTATCACTGGAAGGTAAATGTGCAGAAACTGGGCTGAAATGGTCACACAGGCTCATTTAGAGCATTGATTTAGAGCTGATTTGTTCAGTATCCACACACTGCCTTATCTTCAGATGTGCCTGCCTTCCTGTTACCTCCACCTGACTTGCTAATTGCTGCACTGATTGATTTCTAACAGCACAGAGAGCTGAAGCAGCTTCATTAGCAAGGAAATGGGTTGTTGAAATTGAGATTTGCTGAAGGGTTAGGCACTGGTGCATGGTCACCACCTGTAGATTCCTACATTTCCCTAAGGAGATGCCACTGGTGTGTTGTAACTTAGTGACAATCAATGGGTTAGGTTTGGCTTTGTCAAAAAGACTTCATTTGGAGAAATCTGCCCAGTGAGGATTTTTTTAAAGGAAGATCCTCTTTTAGTTTTTTACCTAGCAGATGATTCTGTAACATATTTTTGCAAGAGTTTCTTTTTCAGGTCTAACACAAATAACATAATAAACAACTTTAATGAAATGGAGTTTGGATTCTTCTTCAAAGTTGATTTTCCTGTAGTAGTTAGGAGGAGGTCTCTGAAATAAAATATTAAGACATTTTGTGGGAAGCCTCTTAGGGCCATCTGAATTTTTCCAT
Source organism: Brachypodius melanocephalos (assembly GCA_013398615.1). Taxonomy (NCBI): domain Eukaryota; kingdom Metazoa; phylum Chordata; class Aves; order Passeriformes; family Pycnonotidae; genus Brachypodius; species Brachypodius melanocephalos. The sequence goes on along the minus strand of VZSR01002395.1, from coordinate 2,854,346 downwards.
CTCCCCCATTAATTTCCTCTTCAGAGTTTTCTTTATTCTTGATTTTTTTCTCGTCACCCACCTTCCAAATGCTGTCACAGAATGAAAGTACCAGTGTTTTACAAGGGGAATTCTTTCTTTAGAGAGCTGACACAGATGAGTGAGCCTCACCCAGATTTGTCTCCTGCTTTCCTGATGGGTCACTGGAGCCTGACCTGACTAATGCTGGGCACTCGTGCTTTTAAAAACACTAAACAGAGGAATCTGAGGCACCAGTGAATTCTCCAGGGAGCTGGTGTGACTTGGAGGATAAATAGGATTTGGATACAAGGTTGTGGCTTTCTTTAAAAACCCACATCTAGGCATAAAATAGTGCTGGCAGTCAGGATTTAACAACAATTCAGGAGAAGAGTAAAGAAGGAATAACTTGTGGAGACTTTGCTTAAGCAGATTGGCCAAACATTTTGTAACTCCCCAAGCCAGAGCTGTATCTGATGCAAGTTGTGAATCTGCCTCGGATGATGGTGAGAAAACATTCCCACTTACTGAGATGTGGATTTTCAAGGTAATGGCCCTGACCCATGCAATGAAAGGTCAGTGAATGCAACATGCACTAAAGCAACAAAGTGAGGTTCAGATGATGGGCATCCACGATGAAAACTCAGGTTTTTTTTTTATTAAATTGTGATTTTATGTATAGGACAGCACAATGTAGAACTGTTAGTGTGACAGTGCAGCATATTAAAAAAAACTTAAAGCTTTTTTCCCCACTTTTGCTGATGTTTCTGACACAGCATCTCTGAAGTGATGCCGTGAGACCTGATGCTGTCAGAAAGCTGCTGATGTGGAGCAGCCTCTCCTGCCTTAGTGGGGATTTTGTTCTTACTGCCTGAGGACATCTGGCTGCAAAACTCTCTATGGTATTTGTAATTGTTGCCCCATAGAAGTTGGTGACCTTCTGGACTCATGTCAAGATACACACACACACTCTTCTGGGTTTTTTTTAAGATCCTCTAGGAATCAGGTTACCATGAATAATAATAAATGCAATATTCCAACCAAGAACTGTCTGTTGGTCAGTATTAACTGTCTTGTCTTGATACCCTCCTTACAATGTTAGAGGATTTTTCTTAAATACTTGTGAAACAGAAGTGGAAAAGGACGTGATTTTCCTTTTGCTTACGATGATGCAGTGTGAGGTGAGCTACCTTAGGAAATCTGTGTGCATCTTTCTGAGAAGCAGCTGGTAAAATTCCAGGCTGAGCAAGTGACTAGAGAGCAGAGATCACTGCTGGTGTATTTATTGCAAAGTATTTTCCCTGGGCTGATGTGATCTTTAACTTCTGAACATCTCTGGCCCTGTAATGTTGTCGTCTTGTCTCTGGTGCCAGCTTCAAAACTCTAACTGCCCAGTTTGTCCACCTAAGCCTCCCACCTAGTAATTTGGCTTCTCTTAATTGATGGAACAGAGTAAAAGCTCTCTATATTTGACTCCTATTTACTTTAATTATAGTAAATTTTGTCAGAAATAAAACACCACTGTGATTTATATGTTACGAAGCTCATCACAAGGAGCTTGGTGCTCTCCCATGGATGGAAGCTGTTCTCCCCATCAGCTGTGAAGCTAAATGGAAACTGCTGGAACCAGGAGCCAAGGCATTGCCTTGAGACTTGGCAGCACAATGTGGTTTTCAGGCACAAAAACCTGCACACGGCAAGTGTGAAAGGTGTTGGTGAGGTTTGGTTATGAACCACGATCACCTGGAGCCCAGATCTGTTCTTCGAGTTTACCTGCTCTGTGTTTTATCTTCTCTGTGTCTTGAGCCCTTGGTGTTTATGGCACAGGAATTTCTTCAGGGCATCCTAAACCATCAGGTGCTGCAGAGGCACTGTGGACATGGGTAAAAACATTTGTGGAAATGTAAAAAATACATTGGTAGAGGATGGGAGTTGCTACCTTAAAGTTTCTTCGCTCACAGCTACAATGAGTTAATTGCTCTAATTGGACTTTTCATGGTAGACTTAGTAATGAATGCCATTTGCAGCCTCATTTTGGGGTGTTCTTTATCATTTTTGTGCTTCTGCTCTCCAGAAGTGCTGGCAGAGCCAGCCAGGGAAGCACTGCTGCTCCAGAATACCATTACCCTGAGTTACTCTGTCATGTAGTAACTGAAGGGACGATATTCCCAAGTTCCACATGCAAAAACAGCAGCATGTAGCAGGTACAAGCATGTTATGATCCACTAAATGTGAAGAGCTCCAGGCAGGCTGTTTGTCTTGTAGCTTTGACACAGCCATTACTGAGACTGGCTTTGGCCAGTGGTGTAATTTTGTCATGCTGTTGTGGCTGCCTGGCTCACCTCCATAACCAAAATGAAGGTGAATTACAGCATTCGGCACAGAAAAGGAGCAGAAGTTAACAATGCTTGTGTTTATAATGCAGTTGGAAATTGATATTTGAGATGTCCTGGTAATGGTGTGTCTTATTGTTTCAGCTTGTTGGTGCCTGTCCTGTGGTCCAGGGATTCAGGAATACCTGAGTCAGTCTTTGGTGCTGTGCTAGAAGAAAAAGTGAGGCAGGAGGCTTTGAAAATTGAAAATATTTAGTCATTGGGTCTTAGGGAAGAAATTCTTCCTTGGAAGTGTCCAAGGCCAAGTTGGTCTAGTCTTCCCTGGTCTAGTGGAAGGTGTCCTTGCCCATGGAACAAGATGATCTTGAAGGTCCCTTCCAGCCCAAACCATTCTTGGGTTTTGGCTGCAGTGGGAATGCTGTTGGTTCTTTTGCACGTGGTTACAGTGGTCATGGGTCCAGCTCCTTGGGGACACAGCAGTTTTTAAACATTTTTATAATTTTTGTCCTCCGTGGTGAGTTAGGAATAGCTGTGTCCTTGAAGCACAACTTGATTCTCTCTGGCTGCAGGAAATGTTTCCCTGAAAGCTCTTAGATCTTTACTTCAGCAATAAGAGAATATAGCTGCTGAAAGGAACTCCCTGAGTTTGAGTTGATTAAATCTGTGAGGCTGGAGGGATGGGGATGGAACATCCAAGCCAGGTGGAATGTTCAAGGGATTTGTCTGTAATGAAGCCCTGGCAGCAGATTTTGCTGTCCTTCAGCTGTCCTTTGTGGACAGATGAGGGGCATGGCTTTTAGGTATGGATGGAAAAGCCGTGTCTCACTTCTTGTTCTGTTTCCCCGTGACTATTGAATCGAGTGCTACTCAGCCTTGAGTCACTGGTGGAATTTTCTGAGGCCAAGAGAGCTGGTGTTCACATCACCTCAGAGTCTGTGGGCTGCATGGAGCCGTGTGCTGGTGTGAGGACTGGAGGGATGTAGGTGTGGGGAGATCCTTCAGAGCGTGCAGTGTTTCAAAACTCTGTGTTTATTGTTCCAGCATGACAGCAGGCCCAGTTCCCTCTGCAGATTGTGCCTGACACCCAGCTTTGATGGGTCAGCAGTGAGGAGGCGGCTTGGAGCATCGTTTAAGTGATTTTGTCAAGGCTGAGATACCAATAGCTTGATATAAAAAGACTTTCTGCTCTCAAAACTGGGGAGGAAAGGTTAAGGGGATATTCAGAAACAATGTTAGACTGTGACCTTTGGAGGCAGACCTTCAGCAGGCATTTCTTCATAAATATATTTTAATAAAGTGGAAGATGAGGGGCTCAGATGTAGCTCACAAGCTCCTGAGGACTTTCCACAAGGCATGGAAAAGGGTCCTCAAAATTTCCTGGGTTTTTTTTTGCCTTTGAAATCACCTTTGGGAGTACCATGATGAACTTCCATCATTTAAATATGTCCCCAGAAACGCAGGATGGAGTGATGTTGGAGATGAGCTCTAACACAGATACTGTCTGATTTATCCTGAGAAAAAAAACCTGTGTTTTCCCACTTGCTTTAGGACTTCCTTAATTTAGATAAGAGCTTCTTCCAGCTTCTCCTACCTCTGCTCTGGCTGATGTAATTCAGGCCAGAAATGAGTATCCACACTTATGTCCAGAACTTCAGGCTCTTCTTGCTCAGGATGCATCAGATCTTCTGTGTTATCATCAGTGCATGTGGGCAGTAAAACGAGTGGTGAGTTCAGCATTTGTGGGAAGCATCCTACACGTTTGGCTGCAACTCCTGGACAAATGAATCTTCACTCTGCTTGGACAGGTTTTCTGGAGTGGAGGGGAGAAACATTTCTGTGTCTGTTGTGGGGAGTTCCTGAAACATCCTGCTGGTGGTTGATGGCATTTGGGATAACTTCTTTTCAGGCAGCCTGAACTCAACCCAAGGAATCTTTAGTTAAAACTGTCAGCTCTCCTCTTGACCTGGAAAAGTGAAGTTCTCCTAAAAATGTGTTACACGTAATTGTAAAGATGTCCATGGCCAGGATATCCCATCACTGTTGGTACAGCTGTTACCCAAAGCTCATGTAGAAGCAGATGTGAAACCAATACCTCCATGATGCCTCCCAAGTCATGTGCAAGCAGAGTTTATTTCTGGATCACATTCTTTTAGCTCCAGAACACCGGAAGGGGCAGGGAATGGGGAATTCCCAATGGAGTGAGTAACTTTCACTGGGAAAAGAAACAGAGGAAATACCTTAAGAAACCAGTCTGCCCTATGCTAGCAAGCATCACCATTTGTTATTATTTCAGGGTGATTGTGTTTTCCAAACATTTGTCCAAAAATCCCCAAGTCAGAATGGGAGAGATTTTATGGAAGCCACCTTCAGGAACAGGGAAACACTTTTCTAAGAACTATTGGAAAACGGTGAAAGAACATATCCTTCTGTCTGGCTGTGTTCCTAGAAAATGCAGGCTTTGTTGGTGAAGACATAGCAGGGATGACCTTAGCAGTGGGTTTAAATATGTTTAAAGATTTAACCCATTGCATTCCTTGGAGGAAAGGGTGTGTTCATGTCTGTGTGGATAAGATTCATCCGTGTCCTTGGTGTATAAATGCTCTGATACTGTCAGAGGGCAGAAGGGTAGCCAAGGATAAACCCAAACAACAGGAAAACTTGGATTTGTCAGAAAACAGTCCCTTTCTTTCAGTAAAACTGTAAGATACCTGGCATGGGAATTAGAAACCTTTAGACTTGCATTCCTTTGTATTTTTTGATCGCTGGGAGCTGGCTGAAAGGTTCAGAAAAGCTGGGGTAGGAGGTGTTTAAAAGAAATAAAATGGGTTTAATATTGTTGTTGCTTTCCTGTCACTTCATAGTTTTAATGTTTATTGGTTTGGAAGATAGGATCTCTTTTTTTGAATCTTTCTCCCAGCTGGCAGGTAGGAGGCCAGATCACATTTGATGATTGCTCAGGGCCACAGAGATTCCTGTTTGTTTTATTACTGGTTGTAGAAGAGTTAACTGCATCTAACTGCTCCAGCAACCAAAAGCAATTAATGCTGTAAAGTGGAGAGACTTCAACTCTGACTTGGGATGTTGTAAAGTTTTGCAGCTGATAAGCCAAGAGAGGGGATGAGGGAAGTAAATTCTGTTGTGTTACAGCCTGGGATGTGAACCCTGTGTCATTGAGAGGGGAAGGACATCTGGGGACAAGCTGGGACAGCTGGGGACCTTCAGCTGGAGAAGAGAAGGCTCTGGGGACACCTCAGAGCCCCTTCCAGTGCCTAAAGGGGCTCCAGGAGAGCTGGAGAGGGACTCTGGAGAATGGCCCGGAATGCCAAGACAAGGTGGAATGAGACATGCCAGGGTTAGATTGGATTTTGGGAAGAAATTCTTCCCTGTGATGGTGCTGAGACCCTGGCACAGGTGTCTTTAGAGGGTCCCTTCCAACCCAAACCACTCTAGGATTCTTTGCTTCTGTGATTCTCATAATTCCAAGAACTGCTCATGATACTGGAGATAATTTTATTAGAGGAGTTAGGTGTGCATAGTTTTGTCCTTTGCAGCCACAAATGCCTTTCAGAGAATTTTTCCACATGAATACTTGCAGGACAATGATCTGCTAGGACAGCAGTCTTGTAAGAATTGACACAGGAGCAAAAGTCTCTTTACCATCAAGAAGTGTGCTAAGTGTTGGGATTTCCTGTTTTGCAGCAAAGACTTGACTCAGTGTCTTGGCTTTCTCCCTTCAGTTTTGTTTTTTTTGCAAGCAAAATGTGAAAGCATTCACTGCACTCTTCTTGTTATCAATCCTTAAGAAAGAGGTAGGGAATCTTTTTGTGACAGCTGGATTCCAGGCACAGGTAGATAGTGAGGATGACGTTTGTGTGGGCTGAAATGGGAGTTTATTTTTCTTTTTGATGTGTCTTTTGTTATAGATCTGCTCTCATCTCCCTGGAAACTGAGGAATTGGAGCAGCAGTCACAGAAGTAGCAGAGGAGAAGGTTTTAGGAAAAGGAAAAGCTTTTTAGGGACTGGGAGAGTTACCTGACTGTACAGCTAGTAAACACCTAAAAAGGACTAAACTTTCATTATACTAATCATGCATTAAATGCAGCAGTCGCTGCTGTGTTTTTTCCATCTTTGAGATTATTGTGGTTTTATATCTATTTTATTATTTTCCTTTGAGCTTTACAGTGAGCTGACTGCAGACCTTCTGCATTGCCTCCCACCCCTGAGCCTGCCTCTGTCCTTGAGTTCTCCTTGCTTTCTGAATGCCCCAGCAACACCTGATGGAAAGATCCAGGCTTTTTGCACTTGAGACACAGAGATGTGTTCACTGGAGTCACTTAATGTTGTGCTGTGCCGTTTACTTGAATCCATATTTTTCTTTAATACTCCTGAATGTCGTTCAATTTGTATGCCAGGCTCAACTGTTTCAGAAAAGACAAGAATTCCACTTGGAAGTGTAATGGTAGACTTGGGAGGATGCAAAGGCTTTGTAATGCCTAAGTGCTCTGTATTGATGCCTAAGTGCTTTGTGCTGAACGTCCAAGGTGTGCACATGGGGAGCCTGTGAATAATTAACAAAATCCGTTTTCTTTTGATTGACTGAACAGGAGGACTCAAAGTGGGTTCAGCATTCTGTCTTCTTGCTCTGTGTTGATTTATCTCTTTGATTATTAATCTTACTGAGCTGAATTTTATGCAAGTCGTCTCTCGCATCCCCGTGAAGGACCGAAATGTTGCTATAATAGTTACCCAACTGTGGAAATTAAGATCAAGAAACTATAGCAACTTCCTTGCATATTATTTTCACAGTTTTGGCTGATGTTTCATCGAGGACAGCACACTCAAATGATTGATTGAGACCCCTAGAGACTCCTAACATGACAAGAATGGGTACCAAACAAGCCCTTCTACAGCTGGTCTTATTTTTTTCCCTTTTGTCAGCATTTTGTCTTGAATGTCTGCGTGTTTCTTCTTGTAGGGTTGCAGTGAAGTGTGTAAATGCACCGAGGTGGGTGAATGTGTAAATGCACCTGAACTCCGAGCAGGAGCTGGCCTTGATGCACAATCCTTTACTTTGTACCTGAGAGAGGCACAGCTGGTTGAGGGGCTGGAAAGTGAAAATGTGAAAGCAAGGCTGCTGGAAAAAGGTGGTATTCTTTTTTTTCTTTTTTTTAATCAGTTGTGTGTTGTTCAGGTGTTGCTGCTCTTCCCCACCTGCATATCCAGCTTCAAGGTTTGGACAAAGCTGGGAAAGGTGCAAAGGAGGGCAGAAGGGATGAATGAAGAATGGCTTTGGTGTGATTGTGTTCATTAGCGCTATTCAGCCTTGAATAAGAGAACTGAGACAGGTCTGTGTGATTAAAAAGATGAGAGGTTTGCTCTTTCTTCTCAAACAACAGCTAGGGGACATCAAGTGGATGCAGAGCAAAAGGAATAACAAATTCTGTTGCGGGTGTAGAGGATGTTAGGAGGAGTCTGTGAGATCAAAAAGGAATTCAGCAAATTCTGTTGGACACAAATATATTTAAGCTCTGGAAGGCCCTTGACCATAAATAGCTACTTCTGGAGAGGTTATTAAGAGGAAGCTTCATTTACAGTTTCTTTGTCATCACATCTTTCTCAAGTCAAAGCACAACAGTTGTAAGAAGTTTTATTAATTATTAGATGACTTGCAACAGTGTTTGAGCATTTAGTCTGATGTTTTGGTTACTTCATGAATGCTCCTGTTGCTGTATGAGAACATGTAGGAACTGTGAAATTTGCTTGTTACCAGAGTGCCCTGGCAGTGCAAACCTCTGGAGGTGTCCCTTTTTGCACATTTTAATTTATCTGCAGCCTTCCTTTCACATCTCAAAAAAGGGGTTTAATTGCATCTGTTTGTAAAAACCAGGAAAAATAATTGTGTAGGCAGATGTCTGTTAGAGCTGCTGGAAGTTATTAATGAAAAGGGTGGATCTGTTACACCCCCTCTGCTTGCTTTAAATTAAAGAGGGGTATGGTGGGGCAGATGTCAGTGCCTGTGTCTGGGAATGGTGCATTAATTTTACTCTGTTTTGGCAAAGCAGCCATGTGCTGTAAAGGCATGGGATCTATCTGCAAGCATGGTGAGGTTTAATCTGGGTTTGGGGCTTGCATTTAGTGTGTCTTCTGCAATCAGCAACAAGGAATGGCATCTTTTAAAAAGTGTGTTAAATACTGTAAAAACTCTCTGTCACTTGACATGGCAAGCTTTCCTGCCTATGGACATTGGAAATTTGTCAGTCATTGTGAGCCATTTCCTCAAATAAATCCCAGTATTTTAGGAGATGCTGTTGGAAGTTCTTTCTTTCTGAAGAATGGTGAGTATAATATTATTATACAACATCTGGCCGTGAGACATTGTCCATCCCTTGATGTAGCACTGTTATTCCCACGGGCTCTCCAGCTCCTTCCCATCCCCAAAGCAGGTCACACCAGCCAGTTCTCCCTCTTGGTGAGATGCTGAACACCCAAGGGCTGCTGATAATCTTTATCTGCTCTGATTAAGGACATCTGATGATACAAAAGCTCTCTCTTAATGTGTTGGGCGTGATGTAGGTGAGATGGCGTGCCTGGCTTTACATATTCAAGTTTGCCCTGAATAGCCTGATGATTATTTTAACACTCTAAGCCCGGGTACTGCTGCCTTGTCTAATCAACCACTTGTTCAGGGGCTGCCTGCAATCAGGGGAGCAGTGCTGGCTTTGGGGAGAGCCTGTTTCCATGCTGGCTGATAGAAACGAGATGGTTTTAATTCAGCAGGGCTGGCACAGGGACATTAATGCATGCTCACATCCCCTGCCCAGCCCTTGGAGCTGTTTGGCAGGTGGGGAAGCTGTTCTCCATGAGGATGGTCCCCAGGGCTGCACTGCACCTGCCTGTCCATGGGGATTGGGATGTTGTCTCACTGGTTAAAAGCTCATTAAAGTTGCATCTCCCCACTCCTGGCTCCCTCCTTGCCCCCTCTGGCTAGCTGTCCAGGCTTTTGTGAGCAAACCAGAATTGATCATAGCAATTAGCTAAGCCCAGGGGACGTTTTGAAATGTTAATGTATATGGTTTTTCCCTGGCTGTTAGATAGCTCTTTGCTACTGCCAGTGATTTGTGCTTTTTCCCTTTGATGCATTTGCTCTTCTTCCCTTCTTGAGTTCCCATGTTATTTAGGTAACGTGGTACCCTCAAGATGTTTGTTTAGCTTTAAATTTCCAACTCAGTATTAAACTGCTCGTATTTCCAGCAGCTGTTAAAATTCTGCTTGTGTTTTTACCCCCTGAACTGTATGATCTTCCACAAAAGATGCAGAGCAAGTGACATTTAATTCATCTAAAAGATGAATGGCACAAGTAAAGAATTTATATACACAGAAATAACCCAAGATCCAAGCTGCTGTAGGCTTTTAGAGGAGCTGGGTTGTTGGAGCTGTTTCTTGGTTGTAACTTCCTTACCTTGAAACAAATCCAGTAAAAAAGGAAAAAAAAATGTGTAAATATTTGGTTATGAGGTGATGGGGAACTACTGTCTGAACCTTAAAGCTGTGACTTACATGTGTCCTAACAAGCTTCTTCTTGGAAAACTTTTTTTTTCCTATAGAAGCAGCCTTCAGAGTCCTTTTCTGACCAACTTCCTCCTTTTTTGGCCCAAGTTCAGCATTAACTTCGGTTCTGAAGAAGTGGAAACTCAACAGAAAGTTGTGGCTTGCCAATTGAGAATCTCAGCTGCTTGTGGTGGTTTTGTACTCTTGACTCCGTGTGGCAGTTCTGATCAAAATAAACACAGCCCACCCTGGGAACTGGATGCTTGCCTTGGAAAATAGGATTGAGGAAATCAAAGCTTTAGTATTTTGGTCTTTAGGATGAAATTGTAAACACTTAAACAGCAATGTTGTTATGGATTCAAACAGTTTCCTCTCCTTAGGATCACAAGTAAGCCCATCTTCTTTTAGGCTAATCTGAATTTTTCCTTTAAGATTATTAGTTATTAAAGCTCTTCTCCATTTCTGGGGCTGATAGAAGTCCCCACATGCTGCATATTTAAGGATGTGAGAACATCTTGTACCAATACCCTTTCTTAAACTCTTTTTGTTTGTTTTAGAAAAATGCCAGACTAGCTTGGTGTATTTGCCAGCTCACACCATTATGCTCTGTTAGTTTGCTGAATTATTGTTATGTGTTTGTAGTGTGAGTTTGTGGACATTCAGGGTTTGATAGTTTCTGCCTTGATAACTAAACCAAATTTTACATTTTTATAACAAAGTGTGAAGTAAGGTGTTTCTGCTCACTCTCAATATAGAATTAATTCTGGAACAACCTCTGTACCCAGTCATTTGCTGCTCTTTTTTTGGTTTTGCTGTGAGAGCAGGTATTTTAACTGGTGAACTTGTCTCTTATCACTTAGGTGATGGCTTAGGTAGGTGGCTTGTATAACTTAAATTTTCAAGGCTCTCTTGTACTCTTTTCTCAGTATTAGGGAGAATTCTTGGGTGCCAGCATTAATTTGGAGATGAACAGGTTGCCCAGAGAAGCTGTGGCTGCCCTGTCCCTGGCAGTGGCCAAGGTTGGGTTGGATGGGGCTTGGAGCACCCTGGGACAGTGGAAGGTGCCCATGGCAGGGGAGTGGATTGAGATAATCTTTGGGATCTTGCCAGAAAACCCCTTTTTCTGACCCAGAGATGGGGCTCCCCAGAGCCGTTTTAAAAGATTTGATTCCATTTTCAGTCTCTTTGAGAAGGGTGAGACGGTGCAGGTGTTACAATTCACTCCATCACAATCAGAAGCCAAACTATTTCTTAATTACAACACATTAAAAGCGTTTTTTGGCCCATCAGCTTTTGCCACACAGTGCTACTAATGCCTTAAAGCCAATCATCTATTAAAATACCCCACATGGGTCTAGCTACAATACATCTTTCACAGTTCTATTTCTCAAAAATACCTAGTCTATTTGCAAGGTCATCATTTGAAACTAGTTTCTAGTCCAATTTCTCTCTCAACAATGTCTGTCCTATTCCATGGCCTTTCCAAGACAGCATTTTTAATCTCAGAGTTTGCACACAGATGCACAAGACTGTGTGAGCCTTCTGTCAGGCTTGGAGAATTCCCTACAAATCCATTCCCCACGTCTCCCCCTCTTTCTTGAACAGAAAAAAACCTTTGGTGGCCTCATTCATCATTTGCTGTACACAGTGAAGTACTCAAGGCACTGCCACTGTAACAACCAATACACATAAATCCATTTTCCACATCGTCCCTCCCCACCCAAACCACTCTGTGGTTCTGTGATCAAAAGAGCAGCAATGCTCAGTAAAACTTCTGCAGGAGGTGATGGTGACCTTTACATTCCTAGGAGAACCCTAGCCCTTATCTCACTTCTTGTACCTAAATGGGGATTTTAAAAAAAAATCTCTTTTTGCTCTTCCTCTTCCCTCCATATGAATTCTGATTCTTTCTTCTATTTTGACTCCAAACCAGGGTCATCCACACACACTGAATTTGGTGATTGTGTTTGGGGTGCAGCCTTTGATACGAATATCACTTCCTGTCTTGTCAACAGCATTAGGACTATAAAAAGTACCCTGGAAACCTCAGAAGCATCCTCCATAAATATATTTAATTAAACCCATAGTTTCCAGTATGCCTCAAACACATACATTGGTCCAACTCATGACATAGTGATAATAAGATGACAGCTTTAAAATGTGCTGCTTTGGCTAAGCCCTCTCCTTCTCATCTTCCTTTGTGGTTTTTAGAGGCTATTGATGTTACAGCCTTCATATGGCACATGAATTCTTTGGCAGAGTTTCCTCTGCTTGCTGTCCAGACCTTTACTGCTGCTCTTCTCACACATCAAAATGTTGGGGGGGGTTTATATTTCGTTTTTGTAGCCTTGTTGTGCCTCGTTAACCACAAGGGATAAATTGTTCTTGCTTTAGGAGTTCCCAAGAAATGCAATTCTTGAATTTCTACTCGCCTGGTCATGTTTCTTTTTCTCCTTCAGCAATCTCTGGAGATGTCTTCACCATGAGGAAGACCCTCAACTCAACTCTGCTTCTTTCCTTCTCCCTCACCTTGCTGTCAAAGGGATGCAGTTTTTTCCCCTAAAAAAGTAAAGACCTCACAGGTTGAAGATGTGAAAATTAACTCCAGAATTTTTTTTTTTTCCTGTGTCAAGGTGCAGATGGAGGTCACATGGTGGGCAGGAGACGAAAGTGCCTGTCTTGTGTTACATATTTAATTGTCAGACTGCTCTTTGGTTGTGATTTTAGGCACTGGATGATTGGGGTGCACTTCCTTTGCCCCCCAAAGCCTCCAGCCCTCAGGATTGGTGCCTTGTTGCTGTCTGCAGTCTGGAAATGCCACCAGCAGAGCAGTTCATCCGAGAGAGAGTAATAAATGCATTGAAATGCCCAACATGTTGGCATTGGATTGCTTTGGGAATGGGAAATGTCAAGGAACTTGCAGAGGATTAATCAGGTTTGGGACCAATAAATGTGAAGTTGATTTATAGGTTTTCAATCTACTCAGACTTGCTTTTTCCAGAAGTAAAAGCGAGGTCAGAAGCTAGATTTCCTGCTTTTCCTGGCTTTCACCAATGACTCTATAGCTTGGAAAAAAGAGTCTTCATTCCCTTCAGTGGCAGTGTGGAGTTGGCAGCTACTCCAGGGCTGTTGCCTGTGCCACCCATCCTGCTGGAACAGTGCTGACACCCAGCTTCAAAGCACAGCCTTGGAATCCTGCCAGGCTTCCAAAATGTGGATTCACCTGCTGCTCAGCTCTAGATGGAAGTGGAGGGGTTTTTTGGAGGCACTCCTCAGTTTTGGGTAGCCCCAAGATAAAGGGAGGGAGGGATTCTCCTCATACTCTCCTCTGCCCATGAGACTTGATGCAGCATTTCAATTCATAAATCAGATTATTCCTCCCCACCCTCATTTTCTAATGGAAAAGCAACTTGGAGGAGGAAGGTGGGGATGGAGATGGGCATGATGTGCTGAGCTGGATCAGAGCTCTCTCTGCAGCACTGGGTTCATATTTATCCAATATTCACTCTGAACTGTGTGCTGCAGCCCTGGGCAGGGACAGGGCTCTAATTTTGGGGGTTTGAGAGATGGACTCAGCCAGGACTGCCACACTGTACTGTCTTAAGAAGTGCTATTAATGCTGGCCTAAGGATAATAACGTATTTCATGATCATTTCTCAAGGTAATTATTTTAAAATACGCAGGGGGAATTTATTTCTGTGAATTAAACAATTAGATTGTGCCTTGCAAGGAGGCTGGTGAAGCCTGTGCAGTTCCATGCACACTCATCTCAACACCAGGTGTGTTATTCCAGTGTCCTGGCAAAGCTTTTCTGTCCTGGAGATCCGTGGGCAGTGGGAATTCAGCCTTGCCAGGAGCAGGGGCAAGTTCTGTGCCCTCAGCTCTGGCTAACACTGGCTTTTTTCTTTACGATGCAGATAAACATTCTTCATCATTAGACTGATTATCACTTAAAACCTTCACCAGAAAGATGGAGAAATCAGCTTAGATTTCTGAGCTACAAATTTTGATCCTAAATTAACGGGTTTTCCATCCCCTGCAGTATTCCCATATTTGGGTAAACCACTTTTGAAGTCAAGGAAAGGCAATTTAATTTTGAAAAGAGCAACGTATTGCTCATGACTACAGCAGATCCTTTTCTGGATAAGCAGAATGGCATTTGGAAGGTGGTTTCCTGCTTTTCTTCCTGCAGGTTCCACAGGATATAGAGAATCTCCCGTGGAGGGGAGATTGGGGAAAAAGAGAAGTACATGGTTTTCCTTTTTGCTTGAAGTATCTTTGAGACTTGAAGATAAGAGAGCCTCTGAGAGCCTCTCCAATGATCCCTTCTTACTCTGGAGGTCTTTGATCCAAGATCATGCTCAAAGCAAGTCAAGCTGGGTGAGGTAGGTGAGGACCTCATCTAACAGAGCCTTGATTATCTCCAAGGATGGAGATGCCAGCACCTCTCTGGACCCTCACTCAGTTCTCCACCATCATCGTGGTGAAAACACCTTCTCTGGTTGGGTCTCCTAAGGTCCACTGTCCATTGCCTCGTGTCCTTGTGCACCTCCAGGAAGAGTCTGGCTCCATCTTCTCTGATTCCAAAGCTGCAGTGAGGCTTTGTCATTGATCATCTCAATGCTGAATCAACCTGATCTTCTTAGATTGTCTCAGCCTGGCTGTATTTGATGTTTTTGTAAGAGATGCAGATGATCTAGAGGTCTTTGGGCCTTTCTGCTGCTTTCTTGCTTTTTTGAGATGAAAGGAAACATTCACTGGAAAATCACCAATTTGTGAAAGGTTGCTGGTACTTCCCTTTGGTGTTCCACATTACAAATCTCAACAGTTTTCCTTTTCAAACATTAGTTACCTTATCTTGTTTCATTTCTAAATAAGCTCAAGAACAACTCCCTGACCTCCCAGACAGGTGGTTTGTATCCAAAATAGTTGAGTGTTGCCACTGCTTTCAGTCTGTACAATTGGAAATAAAGCTCTGCTCTAAGAGGAAGATGTTCTTTGTACATTCAGACAGATTTTAAAAGACTTAAATTTTTTCTTTTAGATTTGTGCGGTTTTGAATGTATATTAATGTGTCTTTAATTTATATTATATATAAATTATATATAATGTGTCTTACATTTATATTATACTTTATATTAAGTGGAGTCACTTAATAAGTAAGTAAAGGTGTTGAACACCCAAAATATCTTCTCTATTTTCTCCTGGCAGATGCAGCACGATTATTTATTTATTTATTGTATTTAATTTATTAATTTAGGAACAGGACAACACTTCTCCCATTCAGAGCTCAGCCTTGCAAAAAGCTGAACTGAAATAACACAGGCAGATGCTGGACTGGAAGGAGTAGGACTGGGGCTAAGACCTGGGGCACAGAGGAGGTCAAAAAGGTGATTTAAACAACTTCTTTGTAATGGTTGTATTTCCAGAACTAACCCAGAGCTCCTTGCCAGTTCTGTTGTTAATTATATTTGTCCAGACTTTTTATAAAACAAGTTTATTTGCAAACAAGGTGTGGGAATTCTAATATTTGCTCATGGTATGTTTAAGAGCCGGGAGCACTTAATCTTTTAAATTTTTTTTCTTTTTAATTGTTAGAGGTAGATCTTCATTTGTTTGAGCACCTCACCTTAAACAATACTGTTTAAAAAAAAAAACAAAAACAACCCCCTAGGGCAAATCTTGTTAAATTTCATAACTGAATCAATTGGATGCTGATTCATCATCATTTTTCCATTTATGGCATTGCCCTGGAAAAGACCTGCTCTAGCATAAATTCCTTCCTAAACAAGCTTTTCTGTTCCCGTGTCCATTTTTTCTCCATTGCTTAATATTCAAGAAACTGCTGTTGCTTCCTAGGGGGTCCTGGTTTTACTTCAGACTGCCTTGCAGCATGCTTTGTTCTTGTTGCAAAAGCATCATAATTGGTTAATCCTGCCCTTACACTCCTGTGGTCTAATGTCTTGTGTTTTTTACTGTTTAATGTGCTTAGTAATGTCAACTTAGCCTTGAACCTATTAAAAGATTGTGCTGCTTTGTTTTTAACCTTTTTTCCCCCTCACTGTAATGTCAGTACATGCTCAGTATCCACGATGCTGTTTCACAGCCCTGTTACCTCTCATCTCTTCTCTTCCTTTGAGGGTTGGTCTAAAGCAATTTTGGAGTTTTTAATTAAAAAAAAAAATTGTTTTATGTCTGTGTGTATATCTGTCTGTCTTTAGGGATTTATCCTAAGTGGTCTTTAACTCCTCATAAGTTTTCTTGATTGGGATACCAAAAGGATTTTGAAGAGTATTGAGAAGATTATTTGGCTTATTTTGAAATAAAACCATTTAACTGAAGAAATGCCTGTTTCCTCTGGGACCCCCTGTAATTTAGGAGTACAAGTGTCAAAGATAGAGACAACTGGCTTAAGTACTTATCTAGGAACATGGATAACAAGACTGTTGCAGAATTTTCCTGATGTTTTCTGGCAGGAGAGATTCTGCACATACTTGCTGTAGACAAACCAGGCTTTTTAGTCATAGCTGTAGACTTGGTTTGGCAATTTGGATGGCTGAACTGAATTGCAGTATCATCAGTGTGCTTTCTTCCCAGGTTTGAGAAGGCATGGAATAAACACTCCTTATAGCAGAGGAGGCAGTCATTCCCATTTTCGAGGTGCTCAGGTATCCTGTGATATGCAGCAAATCATAATCTGGATGTCACAGGGGATTTTCACCTTTCCAGCCCTTTTCCAATCCCCATTTTTCCCCTCCCGTCGCTGCTTTGTTTCCTGCTCGTGGTGGAAGCGAACAGCTTCTCTTCCAGCTTTCTGCAGGCAGCTTGAAATCTGAAATTCAAAGTGAAAAAAGGGGTCTCTGGAGTTAGTACAGAACGTTGCTTCTTTTTCTCGTGCCTGTAGGTTTAAATTCCTGCCATGAAGTGTTTTGCAGAATAAACAAGTGGTGCTGGCCTCATCTGCCGTCGTTGGTTTTTGTAAAGCTTTGTTGGAACGACTCTTTGAAGAACGAACAATTCTGCAATTAGTAGGATTTTGCTTGGTGTTAAAGGTTGAAAATCTCGCCGGCAAGGGAGCTGGACCTGTGCCAGAACACGCTTTTAAATATCCGCGTTCTGATCCCGTTTCCAAAGGCAATAGTAAGGAAGCCCAACCCCTTTACTTGGCTGCTGGGGAGAAAACGCCGTGCTGGAAGGAATCCATCTTATCAGCTTGTGCCCTTTTCCTTGGAAGAGGAGCTCTTTGTCTTTTGCCTCTCTGAGAGCCTCCCACCAGCAGAGCGAGGTTTGCTTGGCTGTTGTGTGTCCCTCCCTGAGCTGGGCTGAGGTGGCCTTTCCACAGGGATGAGATGTCACCTGTAGCTCCCTCCTGGTACAGGAGACTCTTCCCTGTTCCCATCCCCTGGGGGAACATTCCCTGTTCAGTGTCCAGAACTTCCTCTGGAATGGGGCATCTTTGCCATCATCACCAGCACAGGAACCGTGTCCCTGAATTTGTTTTGTCAGCCCTGACTCTCTCTGTTGGAACCCTGGGCACTGAGGATTTTTGGGCTTTCTGTGCTGACAGGCACTGACCCCCAAGCAAACACTACATTTGACCTGAGGCTGTGGAAAAGTCTCCCAAAATTGAATGATAGAACTGGGATTATGGGTGTGGAGTTTGAATAGAAGTGTGTGATATCACAGGGTGGAAAACTTAAAGTTTAAGGTTTTAGACTATAGTAATATATATATAAAGCAAGCAAGATGGAGGTTTTAGGGTGTTGGCTAAGTCCTTCTTTTTCACCTTTTTCTTCATGGGTTTGGGTGGTGTTGTGTAATTGGATAGAAAAGTCTGCATTGTGGACCACGGGTGGATGGTTATTGGGTTAAAAGTAACAATAATTCAGGTGTCATTTCATAATTGGTCATTTTATCCTTAAAAGGCCTTGTAAAGAAAGAGCTAGAGGCCATTTTTGACTTTGTTAGCTAGAACTCACAGCTTGTGAGGCTGTAACATAGATGAGAATTAATAAACATCTGAGTCCGAACAAGAAAGATCGCATCTCGAGCATTTAATCCTGACTCTGACAGAAAAGAAGATAAAAAACAACATCTCACCAGTGATCTTATGTGTGATCCCCAGGTTGGGACCCTTGTGACAAGGACATGGAGGGGCTGGAGTGTGTCCAGAGAAGGGAATGGAGCTGGGGAAGGGTCTGGAGCACAACACTGATGGGAAACGGCTGGAGGGGCTCAGCCTGGAGAAAAAGAGGCTCAGGGGAGATCTTTTTGCTCTCTACAACCACCTGAAGGTTGTAGACAGATGGGGGAAGGCCTCTTCTCCCAGGTAATAAGTGACTGGTTGAGAGGAAACTACCTCAAGTTGATGTTTTGTTTGGATATTTGAAAAAAACCCACTGGAAGGGTTGTCAGGTATTGGAAGAGACTGCCCAGAGAAGCGAAGAATCACCAACCCCAGAGGGATTTAAAAGATGTGGCACTTGAGGACGTGGTTTAGAGGTGGCCTTGGCATTGCTGAGTTAATGACTGGCCTCAGTGATTTTGCAGGGTTTTCCCAACCTGGACAATTCCGTGTTTCCATGATAAAAAGCCCTGTGAATTCACAGCTTCCCCCAGTCGATGTTGACGGTGCACGTGAGCACGTCCAGCCATCTCTAGTTCCTCAGAAACAGATGGGCACAAAACGGCATCGTGGGACCGGGATTTTATTAGCCGTCATTGTCCGTGTGCTTTGGAAAATTAATTTAATTGGAGATAACTAATGAAAAAGTCGTGGGGGAGCCTTTCCCGCGGCGGCTTTGCTGCGACCGTGTCTCTGCCATTTGCTGGGCAGGTTGCTCTTAATACATCCATTAATGTGACTCCTTTTGGATGGAGTGAGCTGCTGTCTGCTCTGTCTGCTGCTGTCACTTCCCGACGTGGAGCATGGACTGTTGAGCCATTATGCCACTAATGACCAAAAAGGTCTCTTTGAGTGCTTTTTTTCCTGTTGTGCAGCCGCTGTTTCTGCAGGCTTGGAGGATGGAAGGATGGAAGGGAGGGATGGGCCAGGTGGATCGTGCTTGCAGGAGGTATTTTTGCCTGCTCTGTAGGACAAATGTGGGATTATGTAGTCTGCACATGTGTATTTTCAGGCACACAGCAGCAATCTTTGTGGTGGTTTAAAAACTGACTCTCTGTATTACAATATTGATGTCTTTCAAAGAAAGCTGCCAGAGAAAACTGATCAAAGCGGAGCAAAGACAAAACACGAGCTCAGAGCATTCCAGTTTACTGACCTCATTACCTTGTCTCCAGCACTTTAAATTAAGCTGTTTAGATGACAAAATTCCATCTTCCTGATACTGAGAATCGGCTTTGACAGCACACTGGAATTGTAGTGTCTGCTACCTCTGGCCCTTACTGCATAATTCATAACATCTTCTTTACCTAAGCCTTAATTAAACCTCCAGATAAGTTGGGTTTTAGTGCTATTTACACACTGTGACCAGAAGAGTCTTACTTTTGTGCCAATGTCACCGTTTCCCACGGATTTTCGAGCAGGGAGCAAATGGATCAGCCCGTGTCCTTTCATGTCTCTATTTGCCATATGATTTTTTTTTTTAGTTGTTACCAAGGCAACCCTTCTACCCACCCCCCCGACAGGCGAGCACTCAATAGAATGTAAGTTATTGTCTGGAGCAATTATTAGGCTATTATTAAAGCCCTGTTGAGATGTGTCAGTATCCCGTAGGAATTTTAAACAAGTGGGAGCGGAGACAATAGCGAGCATCGAAGGGTAGCGTGGGGAGGGTGCCTGGAGCCCTCCTAACAACATCTCACAAAAACTCTGAGCAGCCTCCCCAAACTGACAGAAGTCAGGATGTGCCAGTGTGGATTAAGATGGAATGGGGAGAGAGGGGGAGATGCTCCAGCAGGGCTCTGGGGCTGCGTGCTGCTCCTCGCGTGGCTGCCGTGCGCGCCGAGCATCCTCGCGTGAGCTCAGCACAGCCCACGGGGACACAGAGCTGAGTGCACTGCTGTGGTGGAGATGATGGCAAAATATCCCCGTCCCACACTGATGGGAGAGTGTTTTTTGTTAGAAAGTCTGCTGCCCTCGTGATCCCTGTTGGTGCGCCCTGATTTTAAAAGGGAATTATTCATCATCAGCGGCAGGATGTGTGGGAGCTGGGCAGCGAGCGGGTAAAATAAGAGAGGAAAGTGGCTCTTGACATGATATGTTTATTTATTTATAGATTACAGCATGGCGTTTCTTTTCCAAAGGAAGGCTTTTCCAGTTTCCCAGCGGTGGGAATTTCGGAGATCCAGGAGCAGAACTTGCCTTGCAGTCTCCTCTTGCCATACATTCCCTGCTGGTGCCACTGGGGTTGTATTCATGAAGCCACCAGAGCTCATGCAGCCATAACAGCCCAGCCTTTTCCATCCTACCCCACATCCTGGGACTGCATTTTCTGTCGCCTTTGTCTTGCTGATGCAGTCCTTCTGTTGAGCAATAGCAGAAGTGACAGGGTTTTATAGCACCATATCGATTTCTTCCAGGAATTTCCTTCCAAGAAGCCGCAGTGTTGTCATGGGTCAAAGATGTCACCAGACTGATTTGGCGTTTGGTTTGTGACAGTTGTCAGAAGAGGCTGTGGCTTGCCCAGAACATCTTTGTCTTGGGCTGTGCAAATGTTAAGAGCAATTGTGAGTGCAGATGGAGAAGCCATTAATGAGCTGCATATGCAAAGCAAGAAAAAAAAAGCCAGGAGAGTTTGCAAGAACCTTTTTTCCCTGATTGTTGGGAAACGAGGCTCTTTCTGATTATTTAAAAGCTCATTTCTCTGGGAAGCTCACTTTTAACTCCTGTAAATAAAAGATCCACCTCCACAACTTCTCCTTCCCACTGCTTGGGAAAGGTCTCCCAAGGTCTCTCCATCCTTCACTCAGCACAGAAGTGGAGGGGGTTTGCCTCATCCCTCTGCACACCAGTGTGTCACGATAAATATTCGGGGATG
Source organism: Brachypodius melanocephalos (assembly GCA_013398615.1). Classification (NCBI taxonomy): domain Eukaryota; kingdom Metazoa; phylum Chordata; class Aves; order Passeriformes; family Pycnonotidae; genus Brachypodius; species Brachypodius melanocephalos. The sequence continues at coordinate 2,833,468 of VZSR01002395.1, read as the reverse complement.
TGTTTGTTTGTCTCTTGTTTGGTGTTCCCAAAGATTGGACACAGCACTGTAAGGCTGTAATGCTCAGTCTGACGTGTAGAACACCTTTCTTGGTTGTGATTTATGGTTTAGTTCTCACGTGGATTTTGTGTCCGTGGATAGCAGCAGTGAGGGGTTCCCAGCGAGCAGAGAGATCCAAGGGCATCTGAATCCATCTGCTGCTGGCATCTGGCACCTGTGTGTCAGGTGAAGCCAGCACTGGGTTCCCTTTTCCATTCCTCCATCATTTCAGTGCCTGCTCTGCCGTGCTGGCTGTTGTCCTCTGGTGCAGCGAGGGGTGGGAGTTGTGTGAGCTCTGTGCTTACCCACAGGTTTGTGGGCAGCAGCACAAAGGGATGCAAACACTCCCACCACAGCTGCTCAGAGCTTTTTTGTGTTCCAGTGGCGTTGGAGGCAGCTCACCCCTGCTCACTGATGCCTCAGCGAGGCACAAGCTGGTTCATTGAGACTTTGTTAAAGGCTTGTTAAAGAAAGTCAGGTTTCATTGCTAATGGCACTGGAATATCTATCAGCATATGTCTTTTGACAGCGTTACCATTTCAGGCTCTGAAAATGATGTAACTATTTTACTGTAATAAAATAATTACAAATTTTCAGAGAGGAATCTAGGGCAGTAGGCTACGGTTCATAAAAACACTCGCTTCAGCAAACATTTTACCACTCAAAATAAAAAGCAATTATTTAAAATTATAAAATCTCTTTTGCACAACGTTGCAAATCTTATTTTAAGCACTGGCAGCGTTCCTGAATGTGTCTGAGTACACCATCACCCCTATGGAACACAATTTAATCCTTGTCAGATTTGCCTACTCGAAACTTTGTTGTGAATATTTTAAACATAGGCTGTTGCTGTTGAGTCTTTGCTGCTAGTTGTAGAGGTGGCATGTATTTATATTGCATTTGCAGGGAAAGAGTTTATTTTTCATCTTTCAGTGCTAATGAAGCTGCTAATGAGGAGAGATACATGGTTTGTGGGTATCCAAAGGTAATTTCTTAAGTAGTATTAAACAACATGCTAATAAGGCATGCTAGGTGGATGTGCTGGTGGATCTTTAATTACAAACAGCAGAAGCAAACCCAAAATGATAAAATTCTTTGCTGTTAGCTGCAAAAATGTTCTGACATGAAGTGTCACTTGCTATAAATTCCCTAAATCTGCTCTTTTACAATAAGCAGAAATTATACCCATTAGTTCAGCAGCAGCCGTTCGCTCAGCTTGGTCTTTTCAAGCTCGTTCTAAAGAAGCCAGAGTGATTTAATGTTCAGTGAGTCTTGGATGGAGGCTGCCCATGTGCCATTGTGTCCCTCCAGACAATCCCCTGTAGCTGATAGCTGTGTTTGGTGTTCTGGGGCTGCTCCAGGTATCCACACATCCCTGAGAAAGGGAAACCTGCTCTTTTCCCAATAAATGCTTGCAGTTCCCTTCAAACGTGTTCACATTTTATTCTGTACCTGTTTTCCTTTGGTACCTTGTGTTGATGTGTTCTCTTGTGCCTCGTGCTGTACAAACCTCGTAGGTTGGGTGTATTAACACCAAATGGACCTTTCAGATGTCAGGGTGATTGTGACAAACGCTCAGCTCAGTCCTGGTTACGAATTTCAGATGTGATTTAGATTCCCTGTCTGTATAAAGAATGTATTTCACCCCAGAGAGAGTTGTTTTCAGCCTGGCTTCTGCTGTGACAGTGTTGTGTGTGTGACAGCCTGCAAGTGCTGCTCAGGTGAGCTGTGAAGCTGAAAACTCTTTCCCCAGAATGAACTCTGTGTTCATTCTGCCCAAGTCTGTCCCTTACTCTGTCTTGGCCTCTGGTGCAGGCTATTTCCTTTGTGCCAGCAGTTCCTCTTGGAATAATCTCTAAATTCAGGATGACTTCTTTCCATCACTCTTCTCTCTCTGAGTTTAATGCAGACACAACATCAGATACTTGGTCAAGTTTACATCCCATCCCAGGATGCTGCTTTGGTGTTAAATGCAGTTATCTTTCATCCAGGTGAATTTGAGGTGACAACAATAGTGAAAGTTATCACCCCTGGAGAGCAAAGATGTGACAAAACTTTGATGGAACACCTATCAATATGGTTTGGGGCTTTTTTTTTTTTTTTCTTTGACAAAGAGTTGTTGGAATCCTTCTGGCAACCCCATCTTGTATTTCTGCTCAATTCTGACTGTTTTGTCATCTGCATGCTACCTGCCATGTGGCACATTTCATGTACTTGTTTGGCAAAGGAGAGGAAAATACATCCATGTTCTGCTTTAAAAATAGTGCCGCCGTCTGTAGGACCACTTGTGTTGTGTGGGGGGATTGCCGTGCTAACACTGTCTCTGGAGGCAGATTGATAGCTACAGAATTGCAGTTTTGGGCTCTGTGTGTGTGAATCAAGTGATAAAACAGCCAGGAAACCTGAAAATTAATTCATATGTTCTGTGTAAGTTTGCTGGGTGGTGGTGGTGGTGGGGGGGCTTTAATCTTTTGGACTACTTTTTGGTTAAAAATTACCATTATTTCAGAGGAAGGGCAAGAAGCTTTATGAGCAGCTGACTCCAGTGGGTTGAAAGAGGTGGCTGAGACCTTGTTTGGCAGGGGTAGAGGCTGTGTTTCTAATCCAGGGTAATGGAGACCAAACCAGAAGCAAATAACTCTTGTTGGCAGCAGGACCAAGTGCAGCATCAGCAGCTTCCCTCCAGAGAGCCACAGAGGGCAGGCACACGAGCAGCATTACTATCATGTGTACATTTGTCTGTCTGTTGGAAACTAGGGTGGTTTAGTGTTGGCAAACACGAGGGGTTTTCACTTTGAGGTTACTTGTGAGCTTTGTCCTTCAGGAAGCTCTGTGTGCATGGATATGGGCATTTTGCTTGTGACTCTGGCTTATATTTCCACTTCATTCATTCCATCCCGCCCCTCCTAACCCACCCCTGTGTTCTTTCATGACTGTAATGAATTAATGATTTTATGTAAATGTGGTGTTTGATGGACTGAGGAGGTGTGCCTTGGGACTTGTTTAAGCTATCACATAGGAAATGCATCATCTGCTTCATGTTTTCTGCAATTGCACTCGGTTTGATTTTTCCTTTAGTGCTTTGTCTTCTTCTCTACTTCTTTTCCCCCTCAAAACACTTCTTTAAGCATGTTTAGACCTTTTGCCTGGATTTAAGGATTTAATTCTATTTTTTTCCATCCCTGTGCCCCACCTCCTTATTTTCCACCCTAAATGTAAAGGGGAAAAAAGCAGCCATCCCTGCATTACATACCTGATTGCTATTCAGTTCCCAGGGGAGAGGCACTGAGAGCTAAATGCAAGGGCTGAAGGTCTGGGCTCTCTGGTTAGATTCACTGAATGTCACTAATTAGAGCAGAGTAACCACTTACATATTTATTCATGTTTCAGAGCAGTTGGTGAATCAATTGAGTGAATGAACTGGGGCAGCTTCAGTTCTTCTTGTGTTGAATTTGCTGAAGGACCAACCCCCAAATTTTACATTCTTAACCTCCAGATCTGTTGAGGTTGGTTCTTTGTGCCCTGCTGGCATGGATGTAACAAAACTTCATGTCTGTGGGATTTTTAGATGATGCTTTTTCTAATCCCCTCTCTTCTGCTGTTGAAAAGGAGCTGATTCCAGCCTCCAAAATACTCGCCAAAAGTAATTAAAAAACTATTCTGGTGAGAAGAAAATAACATTACCTTCTTTAAGGCCATCCTCACCGTACTTGAAGGACTAATTTGCCTAAAACTTAAATTTAAAAAATCCTTGCAGGACTTGAAATCAGGACAGCACCCACAAGCCAGCACAGAATAAACCTTGCAGCGCACGGTAGATTTATTTTTTTAGGCGGTGCAGATGGATTTCCCCCATAAACACCTAGAAGTGTTGCCTTTCACCAAAATCCCATCTGAATTTAGCTCCTAATTGATAATAGCTCATTTAGGTGGTGGGAGCAAGCTGTTGACAGCCTCCTGGTCCCCCCGCCTGGCTGGGAGATTTGCATTCCATCTGCTCTTGCTGTTGATTAGCAGCACGCCGGCTACATGAGCAGTGCTGCTGGATGCTGCGGTCATCTGCTGCGAGAAAATTCTCCTGTGAGGACACAACCACGGAGCCCAGAGCGTGGTCAGGGCAGCAGGGATAACCATTTTAGGGGGTTGCCGCTCTGGAACGTGCACGGCTGGCTCCGGGTTTCCAGGTTGTGCTAATAATGATTTATTATTCTGATAAACATCAGCCTCAGGGGATGTGAGATTTTAGAGGAGTAAGAAGTCGCCCATAGCTCAGAAGCAGTCACAAGTTTCTTTGTTACAAGGCAATATATAACATTCTGATCTAATGGAAAGTTGCCACAGAATTAATTTCATTTTTCTGACCTATCACCTCTACTTAATTCTGCTGCACTGTGTATCCAATGCTGCACTGCTTTTATCCAATGGCTTTCTACAGATATACTTCTATTATAACATCTAAACTCTTACTCTATAAAATTACATTACTACACTATAAAACCCTTCACCATCTTACCTAATGCAGTTTCTTAGTTATTTAAGGCATATTCTTACTTATTACTATAGGAACATAAGTTTATCGTTTTTCTGCTTAATGTCTGTGTATCTTTATTACATCAATAATATTTGATATTTTTTTTTATTATTATTATTATTATTACATCAATCCAAGCTTCTCCCAAGGCTGCAAATCAAACCCTGCAGTATCTGTGGAAGTTTTTATCTTTCCGTTTCCTGCAGTGGACAAAACTCCGAGCTCCTGCAGCTGAAGTGTGGAGTGCTTGTCTCTCCCATCCTGGTTGTATCACCCATGCTTCAGATGAGGATCAGCCTTTAATTTTACAGGTTTTGCAAAGAAGGTTTCAAGTCAACCACAGCTTCAAAGTGGGTCCTTAACTGCTGCCTGGCAAAGTTGCTGTGTACAGCACACAGGTTGCTTTGGGAAGATACCCATAGATGATTTGTTCAGGTTTATTGGAAGTCCTGTTGTTCTGTCCATTTGCACAGCTGATGCTGCAACTGAGACTTAAATTCAGGCTTTCTGCCACTGTCACAAAGAGGGGTAAAATAGAATTAAATGTGGTGGCTCTGTAACATGTCCTTTGAAATGTAAATAAGAAGTGACTTAGGAAGCTGGGCCATTGAGTTTTTTACCCTCAGCATACTTTGGGCTTGTGTTTGGATGCAAAACCTTTCTGTTGGCAGTTATTTCTGCAGTTTGTGTATTCCCTTCCCACCAGGTTTTGTTCGGGAAGTAATAGAAATTACTGAATGGTTCCTTTTGCCTTTTTATTAAGCAAGTGCCAGCAGTACTGTGCATTGAGCTTGGGGAAAATGTGGGGGGGGAAGATCACATGCCTCTCAATCTTTCTTCTCATTTGGGATGTAAAAATCCTTTTCAGAAGGATTCATTCCAGTTCCAGTCTGGCAGGGATGCTCCAAGAGGAGATACCCAGCCCGTGTGGTTTCTGGCTAGGGACTCGTGCTGTGCAAAATGAAAGAGATTAACTTGGAAAACAGACAAACAAATGAGAACAGTCCCGGTCTCTGCTGCATTTTAATCTTAAACTCAAATTACCCCTGGAACACAGTTGAGGAGTTGAAGTGGGCATAGCCTTTCAAATCAATCCCTTTGGAAGGCTGTCTTCTCTCTCCTTGAAGGAAGGACATGTGAGCTGGAGCTTATTCCTTCCATGTGCTTAAATAAAAGCAAAGTGGCATCTGAGGAATGCTGCTTTTGCTTGAATTGGATTTAAATTTTGGATTTAAACAAACCCTTTAAGCGCAGGGTTGAGAAGAAGGGAAGGCAAGGGATGCTACCTCAGCGTGTGTTTGGAAGGGAACAACTCCAAACTTGTGGGGATCTGCACTGGAGAGCATCTGCTTATCTTGAATTTACCACAGTGTCTCCGGGCATGCTTCAATCCATGTGTTTTAATTAATCCAGCAGGGTAGGGCTCAGCTGGGTGGCTGTGCACTGCGGGAGCAAGGAGGGATATAACCTTGGGTAGGCTTTGTAGTGTTGTGGAGAGGATCCTACAACATCTGTTGCTGTAATAGCGTAAGAATTAAAGCAGAAGAATTACTGCCCCGAGTGGAGAAGCAGCTACCTTAATGTTAATTTGCCAGTGTTTTAGCTAGAATGATACAATTTAAAAAGAAAAATATTGGTTTGAATTGTGCAAAACGTTTAGGAAGATGCTGTTGTAAACATTGATGAGAATTAACAATCTGTTCTGTTCCTGAACATTGTCTGACCGCAAGGTAAAATGTTGCACAGAGCCACTCTGGAGCCCTGTGTCACTGCTCTGAGATACCTCAAAAATGTATTTCTCTTCATCTGATAACTGCTTGCTTATTATCTTCTTGCCAACTGTTTGCCTTTACTAGCTAGTAAAATAAAGAAGGAAAAAGGAATTTGCGTAGTGTTGGCTCCCTGGGGGGAGATTAAACCACTGAGAGCACGTTTAAAGTAGGTTTGTCTTTGTGCCATGTGCTCGCTGTACTCCATATAGGGAGCCTGGTGTTGTTTCTGCATCATTTGTTTTGTCTTTCTGGTTGTTCTTAATATTAATTGAAGTCTTTCCCAAGACAGTTCTGTTAATCTTCCTTTTGTCATTTCCCTCCTCCTCCTGCCCTCAGTATTTCCAATGAACGTGCTCTCCTGTGTCTGAAAAGAGCTCTAAAAGTAGCATTGTTGTTGCTTTTGTAAGGGTGATGATCCATTTATTCACCTGTTTGGTTTGTTGTTGTTGTTGTTGTTGTGGTTTTTTTTTTTTTTCCCCCACCAGTGCTAGTGTTTCTAATTATTTGCTTAGCATCCGAATCTTCTATGTGCTGTAATTGTTATAAGGATGCAAACAGTTTCCTGGTGTGATGGGTATAGGTCTCTTATCAGCTCCAATTATGCAAAATGGTTTCAATTAGCTGTAATTCCCTTCCCTGCCTCCCCTGGAACACACGGAGCTGAGCAGGGTCTCTCCAGGGACACCGGTGTGCTTTGCTGGAGCAGCCTTTCCCCTTCCACATCTCATCCTGTCCTGGCAGCTTTAGGATCAGGAAGCTCACTCTGCTACTCCTTTTGTTTTTCAAAAGTTAAAACACTCCTAACCACACCATTTCCCTGAAGGTTTTTGGTGTCTTAAAGGAGGAGATGTTCACTCCACCTTTAGAATGCCACAGTTTTGCCATCAACAGTGGAAACACCCTGAACTGTGAAGCTTTTCCTTGAGCTTATCCCTTGCTGTGCAGATCCATAGCAGGTAGTAAAGTGCTTTATACAATTCTGGTACCTACCAAAGGGGGATGCTTTGGTAGATGGACTGATGGCTAAATGTGAAAGAGCAATTTCTGTGGTGTCTTTGCACAGAACAGTTGCAGAGAATTGATCAAAATGTTCCTGAAGGTCCCTTCCAACCCAGATCACTATGTGATTCTGTGATTTTTATTTCTATGCAAAATAGCTTAAAGCAGACTGAAATACCTCAAAAAGGTTTGAACATCAGTTGTGCTGGAGCACACAGAACCAGCCAGTTTGCATCCAGGATAGGGATGGCTTTTCCCCGTGAAGGTGTGAGAGAGTTGGAGAATGCAGGGCTGGAGGCACACGTGGTGCTGGAGCCTTGGCAGCTGAGAGAGGGGGACCAAAGCTTGGATGAGTTCAATCTGCTTTAATTCAATAATCCAGACATTTCCTGTGCTCCTGTCAAGGGTATGGGCATGTGAATCCAACTCCACTGAGATGTGTTGGCTTTTCCAAGATCTCCTTATCAGCTGAGCTGTGGGGAAGTGCCTGGAGTCATCTCCCATCACAGGATTCCAAGCAGGTGATGTGATATTCCAGCTAAATCAGTCCAGCAGATTGCTGCCAGAGGAGGAATCTCACTCTCACCACCTCCTCCCTGCCTGCAAGGAGCTCTTTCAGAGGGCTAAACCACATTTTATTGATCAGTTTGGGTTTTAATGCTGTTTTTATCGCTGGCTAGTTCTTGAAATACCAGATTAACTTCCTGAACTGGTTCACTGTGGTCTTGGATAAACAGCAGCACAGAGCAAGGAAAAGGGCATTGTGTGTGTGTGGAAGAGAAGGCATCAAGGACAGCCATAACTACTGCTAAAATTCCCTGGAACTCTTCCTCCATGTGATTTTCCTAGGAAAAAAGTAATATGTACAAGATTTAAAAGTGCACTGTATCATTGTTCCTTTAACTGACTGTAATCTCAGTTTTATTTTAATTATTCTCTTCTTTCTCCTTATGTCAGATGCCCTGACAGTTTTTGTGCAGTTTTAATGAGAACATAATTGTTGCTGCTCGGTAAAATTCTGGAAGTTAAACTACGAAAGCTGGAGGCTCAATAAAAGGAGCATAAACAGTCATTTTATTATGAAGCTTTATTTCCTGACAAAAACCTTTTGGGCTTGATTAAAATATTCACAATATCAAAGCAATCTTTCTTGATAAATAAGAATGCACATTAAAGAAGATTAGAAAGTTTCCTTCTATTTTTCTTTCCATGCCACCTTCCATCTTCATTCTGGAGATGGGGCAGAGAGGGAATATTGGTGGGTTATAGGGTGATGGATCTCTGCTGTATTCAGCACTATTTGAGTTTACTTTGATTTCCTTTTGCTTTGCTGCATTTCCAGTTGTCTCCATGGGGTTCCAAGGTCTTCTCCTCGTGCAAGTCTCCAGTGTTCCATCCCTGCTTTGGGGGCTGGCCCAGAACTCTACACCTTGGGGTGATTTTGTCTTACCTTCCCTGGAGCCTTCATTTTTTATTTGTTTAATTGTTTCTTGGCTGAAAGGTTGGGAGACTTGTCCTGATAATCAGCAGAGGGTTTGCTGAATCCACTGAGTTTTGCCAGGCTGAAGGGAGAGGGAGAGGTGGGGAAGGTGGCTGTATAGAAAAACTTAAATGTGAACTCTGAGCACCTGATTTTATATCAGCAATTGTGGTCTTGGTTTTCCATGCTGCTGTGTGCTTTTCTTTTATATTTATCTTCTTGGTTTAAGGAACAACTTGAGGGAAGTGTCCTTATTTCCATCCACGTGTTTTAGCAGAAAGAAGGTTTTCCAGACAGGTTTGTAGCTGCACAAAACACAGCTGTGCTTATTTACTCGAGGTCCATTCTTAAAAGCATGAACAAGTACTGCTAAGTTTTTACTTTGGTGGTCCTAATCATTCATGAGAAGGGAAAAAATACCACCTTGGATGCAACATCACTCAGATTAAAGGCTGATTGAGAGGGAATCAGGGATGGCAGTGCTGAACTTTTTTTGTCTGATGCAGCATCAGCCAGAGGTGCTGCGTGTAAGAGGCAGGAATATCTCTGCTTTCCTTAACCTCTGGTGTGTAAACTGTGGTAAAATGGGAGTTTTGTACAGCCATAATTGCTGCTGTCTTGTCTTGTTTTCATGAAAACCAGGGCTGGAGGCAGCAGGTGAGCAGCTGGAGGAAGGTGCCAGGTGTGTTATGTAGGCTGGGAATGTCCCGGTGTGATCCTGGTAATCCCACAAAGCTGCAGGATCTCTGTTTGCATCTCTAGCTGCTTTTTCCAGCCCAGCAGACATGGCCTGGACAGGTTCTAGTATGTACCAGCTGAGTAACTCAAGCCTGGTGTTCTCCATTCTTTGTCTTGGAGTAAAGGTCAATGTGAAATTTGACTCAGTTCCTGTTCTCCTTCACCCTGGGGTGTGTGGCAGTGTTTCTGGTCTAGCTTATTGGGAGACTTCTGCAAAAACACACGTAAATCTTCACTTTCTTTCTTGAAAAGAGAGGAATTTCAGGGTGGTTGTTAGCCAGGAAAAGTGGGTATTGAGTGGGATGTCTCCTGGCATCCAGGTGTGTCATCCTATATTATCAATATTTTCATGGTAGGTTTTGAAATACTGCTGGGCAATTTGTGCTGCTTTTCTTTAATTATTTTTTTTTTCCTATCACAAGTTTCTGCCTAGCTGCCCTTCAGCTCTTGAGCTACCACATAGGCTCAGTTTTACAATTCTGCTGGGAATCTCTTAATGGTACAGAAGTGAAGCCTTGGTGACTCTCCTGGAATAGCTGACAAAGTCTAACACTGCCTTCCTTGCTTGCAGAAGGACTGATTAGGAGTGCTGGGTGCTTGTTTCAAGAAAAGCACCTGTAGAACAGCTGTGCCCTGTAAACTGAAGAACCTGACACTTGGGAGCTGTCTTCTCACCTGTGGCTGCTTGGTTGCCTGGTTTTTCTGCACCTGAAGTTCACGCCAGGACGCTGTCATTGCTTTGGAATCTGTGTTTGCAGAGTCACAAATATCAATAATTTATACTAGACACTTGGTTGGATGTCTAGCTTGTAGGCATGTTGTGGAGGTTGCTTTTTCTCTCCAGCTAAACAAATCATCTGTGAGAATTGGCTTGGTTTCCTTGTAGGATTTCAGTGATGCAGTCTAAAAGCTAAGGAAGCGGGATTTTCATCAATCTGAAAACTGTCATTTCTAAAGGTATTTTAAAATAGATTTTGTTCTCTCTGGGTTAATTATTAAAAACAAAATGATGAAGCCAAGCCTGAGAGAACTTGTATTGGTGAGCAGCAGCAGTTCTTGTCGCTTCCCTCCCCTGCCCACACATAAACCCTGCATGTGCAGGCAGTGCCAGCCTCATTTGCTACCTGAGTGGTCATTTTTTATTGCTAGGTTTAAGGCAATAATTTAATAACCAGATCTGATTTGGCCTAAAGGATTCGTTAAGTGGAGAGCTGGCCATCTGTGATGGCTCAGAAAAGCAGGTATAGACTGCTTTGGATTTTCTTGACATTATTTTTAATATCAACTAGCTCATGAAGCTTCTTCCCTGATGATTTTACATCAAAGTCCACTTTTGGTGGATGGAATAAATTCCAGAAGAGATGCACACCATTACCTGTGCAGTTTGCAGCTCAAGTGTTAGTGTGGAACAACATGAACACAAATTCCTTTATTTGCAAGCAGAGTTGGCTTCCTCCTTCTTCCTGCAGCAAGAATAAATCCCAGGAGGAAATTTCTGTGGCTGTACTTAAAGCACGTAAAAGTCTGTGCAAGCAAACTTTTATTTGCCCCAAGATGGGACATAAAAGTTCATGGTGAGTAATTAATTTACTGAAAGTTTCACTGAATGATCCAATTTTCATCTGACACAAGTGTGGCTTTCTGTTGTGAGAAAGGGAGTTGCCCTGTGGAAAAACCTTTCCTTTGGAAAAACACCCCAATAAACACCAGGATGATGCATCAGGAGTGTCAAGATAATAATCCCTGTCTTTGCATTAAATCACAGTTTGATTCTCTTTTTACTTGCAGAATTTCACTGTGCTGTGTAGAAAAGCTGGGGAAATGAGAATCTTGGTGCTGCAGATCTGTCAAGGGTATGGGAGGATTGTGATGGTTGAGTAGACAGACAAAGCTGATGGAATTTTGGAGACAGATACATGTTTTCATTATAGTGACCCACTTTTTAACGTTTTGAGTAGCAATAAAAGTGGTTTTTTCTTCTTTTTTTTCTCTCCCTAGTATGCCACTGGGCTTAGAAGTATAAGCAGTTACTCTCTTTATAGAAACAAGAAAACTATCTTTTAAATCTTGTTAATTTTTCGTGACACAGTTCTGTTGTTGTAGTCGTAGCTGAGCGCTGGGTAGAGGGTGTGGAAAAATTAAAAAAAAGAAGTGTATTCAAAGTGGTGCTGATGTTAAACTTGTGATCACCTGTTCAGTATTATTTGATGTGTTTAATGCCAGTGTTGAGCTTGATTTTTATTTTTATTTCACTGACTAGATACAGCTCCCTCCTCATGAATCAAATTGCCTCCTCTGTAGCTGAAATGTTGAAATAACATTACACAGATAAAGCTGTTTTGTGGCAAACAGAAGGTGATTCAGAGAACCACACCTGTGCTGATCTCATAACAAAGCTAATGAATCTGTTTTAATTAAATGCCCTTTAAAATTCAGCATGATAAAGAGTAGAGGACTTTATAAAAATGATTACTTTTAAAGGGCACTGCTCTAAGAAAGAAAACTTTTACTGATGTATTCTTGCAAGGGAGTGAGTGAGCAGAGCTGCCTGGGATGCTGATCATTTGTTTATATACTCCAGCTGCAGAAAATGAGAAATTAAAAGAACAGTCGACAGGAGCACTGAGAAATAAGTGCCTGGGACAGCTTAGGAATGTAATTTGGATGTTAATTTTTCAGCTTCAGGTTCTATTTTAGGTGTGCCAACATCTGAAAATGTGACAGGGGGGAGTACATCTAGATTGCTGCTGGTTTGGGCTTTGCAACTAAAAGCAGATTTGCAGGTTTCCTGTGTTGTGTGTGTTTTTCTTTTTTATTCAGGACAGGGAATCCATAGGAGGATGAGGTCTGGAAGGTGCAGTATTGATCACACAGCCTGCTTGGCAGCCTTGTTCATGGGTAAATGGAGTATTGAGGCTATAGAAAAAGAACAAAAGGAAGGTTAGGCCAGCCCTCCATTCCTTGGCAGCAAGAGCTGGATGTCTTTTAGAAACAGCCCCTGTTGTCATGGAGCTCCCGAACCCAAGGCCAGGGTCTGGCACTTTGATTTTCTCATGGCAAAAAAGCCTTGTCCTGTCCCAGCCTTGGGGGGGAAATAAATAAATTAATAAAGGCAGTAGCCTTGGCAGCATTTGTCTATTATTGCAGCTCAATGACTGAACCACAGTGGGACCAGGACCAAAGGGAAACCTTTTTTCACAGAGATTCTTGATTTTTCATTTTTTTTTTTCAAGTCTGGCATCTACACTGGCCTGCAAAATCTCTTTTATGGGGCGGCATTTGACATTTGGAGAAGGATTCTGAATAGTTTATGTAGAACTTGCTTTCCTCTGAGTCAGCAATGTTTTGAGGTTGAGATAGAGACCTGAATTCCTAATCTCAAGGCTTTTGGAAGGGCTTCCAGTAGGAGTTGATTTTAGTTCAAAGCCCATTTTCCTCTTGTAAACTTTAGATTATGGTCAAAATGTTCAACACACTTATTAGTAATTTCTTGAAGCGGTTGATAATTTACAAAACAAGATATTCATTGTGTTATTTGGCATTGATTATGTTCCTTTAACTCTATGTTGCTTTATTGAGCTTTTTGGTATCTTAGAAGGTGCTGTTTTGCTTGCACAGAAATATTTGTGCTTGGCTTTATGGACAAAAAGTATATTCCATGCTTAAAGAGATTTTCAATTTTTTTTTAATCCTTTGGTAGCTCCAGTGCCTGGAGTTTAAAAACTTGCTTGGTCTCACTGTTATTTTGTGAATGTACTGAAACATAAAAACAAGCGATGGCAGAAGAGGGTTGGTTTTTCCCCAGGAGGAAAGCAGTGAGCTTCTGTGCTTTTATATTTCCTTATGATTTATTTTTAAGTGCAGGAAATGATGGTTCCCCCATGTCAGAAAGCACCTCTAGATAAACTTTTCTGCTAGACACGGGTAAACTCTTTGTGCCAGAGAATTTGCCTTTCAGGTCCATCCTTAAAGTCAGCTCTGCTTTGGTACCTTCTCATTACTATTAATTGCAAAGTTTCAGGCACCTAGTGAATAAAATCTCTACATTTTGAGTATTGCACAGTAATTTCTGCTGCTTCACCCCCCTCCTGCCCTGTTTGTGCTTTGCTGTTGGGTCAAGGATTTGCAAGTCTTGGTGGCAAGTTCAGATCAGCCTGACTGGGAGGGCCCCAGGCTGGGAAGTTTCAAGTTCTGTGACTCTGTTTTTAGGAGTCACCAGCCCTGGAGCAGAGTTATTTTCTGTCCCTGGGGTGCTCAGGCTGCCCAGGAGGAGGGATCCCTGTGGGAGCTCTCTGTGGAGTGGGATTGCACATCTTTGGTCCAGAGCCCTCGAGCAAGGCTAGAATGGCACCTTGGGGCTGCTGTGGTTCTCCTTCAGCAAAGAGGAGCCCAAGCCCTGTCATTCCAGGGTTTGTTTGCTCCAGGGAGGGACTCACATCCTCAGGAATAGCCACAGAGCTGCAAGTATAATGATTGGATAAGAAAGGAACCCTGGGAGCCAAAGCTTGGACTTTGGAACAGGCTTTGGAGCCCTAAAGAATTCTTCTCTGCAAGCCCTTGGGTGGTGGAGTTGTAAACACCAGGCATCTGTGCAGAACTGGTTATTTTCTCTCTGTTTACTCCTTAAAGCATCATCAAACTCCAAAATAAGACAGACTTCTTCCAAGGTTGCCCCTGCACTGCAGTTTTGTGTTCTTTACTCTTTCCGTACCATCCCTTAAAAATGGTGTGTGTAGGTTTGTGATGCTTAATACCAGAGCCAAAACAAAACAAAACTATCTAAATGTTGAAATTTTGTATTTAAACATTCTCTTGAGGTTGGTTTTACCTAGAAATTGGTGCTAAAAGGATAAGATTTCTGGGTTATGACAGTCCAATATGTATATCTGACAGCAAATGAAACTTCTGTGTATTCATTCTTCTTCTCACTTTAATAACGTGTATTTCAACATCTGTTTGAATCTGGCAGAATCAGCATCCCTGGAAGTGTTTAAAGAACATGTGGATGTCTCACTTGGAGACATGGTTTAGTGCTGGGCTTGACAATGATTGCATACACTCATCTTAATCCAACCTGAAGCAATTCTGTGATTCTATGATCTATATCTTAACGTTGAGACCATCATAAAGTCTTAATTTTCCTGTTTGTGTTAACACTAACCCTTGCAATCTGTGAGAGTGCATGAAGATTCAGGGGCTGTAACTGTGGAGGGGTATGAAGAGTCTGCTTTGCTTCAGCATTAGGAACATTTGGTTTTTGATAGTACTGAAATTGGTAATTATAGCCTGTCTTGATTTTTTTTTTAACTCATTAAACTAATTTCTTAATTACTAGAAAACGCATTCTGTCTTTGAGATTCTGCACTATATTTTTTATAACAACAAGGTGACCGAATCGCTGCTTTAATTTCAAGTTTTGGCTTTAATTATGGAATTGTATGTAGTTCTTGCAAAAAAACGAAAACTGTTCCAGAGCAGTGGGGTGAAGCAGAGTTGTGGATCTGATCACAGTCACCATAATTTAGGCCTTCTCCTTTCAATTTGGCTTGTGAGAAAAGTTTTTTATTTCCCAGGAGGGAAGCTTCCACACAGTTTTCTGTATGGGTTTTAGTTTGTTGTGATACTATGTTTGTATTTGAAGGATTACCCTGATGAGAGGGTGGGAATGGTTGCTGAAGCCAGTGAGTCCTCCTGGAAGATCAGGTCAAAAACTTGGTGCTTTCCTTCTGAATACGAATGTTTGCAAAGCTAGAGTGAACATTTGTGGTCAGCTTTGGTCTTGGAAGTGAAAATGGAGCTGTGAGATCTGAAATAGCATTTGAAGGGTCAAAAAAGATGATGGAAACTTTGGTCAGGGTGCTGTTACTGCTGATAGGAGTGTGTCCCTCTCTGTCTTGGTGCAATTCCTTTTACAAGCAAATCTGTGTTCCCTCGAGCCCTTTGGACTTGTTCTTCTTCATCTGCATGACAAAGATTTACTCTGAAGAACTCTTTCCATGGCAGCCACTTGTAAAATTGTTCCTATGTTCTTCTGTTACAACTTATATTTCTATTTTGTTTTGCAGACACAGATGAGGACACAGTGAAAAGATGTTTTGCCACGTTCGAAGAGAAATTCTTCCAGACCTGTGAGAAAGAACTTGCCAAAATCAACATTTTCTATTCAGGTAAGGTGCTTATTTTGTGTGTATTTGTGGAAAATTCCACAACAGAAAAAGGACCTGAAGGTCCCAAACTTTCAGGATAACCACAGTGGTGATTCAGGTCTACCATCAGGTAATTAGAGGAGTTTGTTTAGAAAACTGCTCTGGTTTAATTACAGATTTGGAGCTAAACCCTGGCATTTGGCTGGAGGGAGGATGAATGGCAGGTGATTTCATTTCTTTGAACTTTGAAGGTATCCTGCTGAACTTTATGGAGATTGCTCTTAAAAGTAAAGGGCACAGTCTTTCAGCTTATCCATGTTGACAATCTCCTGGCCAATATTTTAGGTGTGCTGAGCCTCCTAAGCTGGTGTTTCCAGCTCTCCTGGCTTGCCTGTGTGTGGTAGCTTGATCATCTTGATGGGTCCAACAAGTTTTTAAGCATTAAACTCTCACTGAAACCCCTGCAGCTTTCTGGGCTACAAAAGCCAGCAGCAGTTGCCATGGGCTGTGTGTTTTGAGTAAAAATATTGTGATGGTAAGAGTGGGGATTTCTGGGTGTCATGTCAAGTGCTGGTTTTTGTTGTTTCCTCTGAGAAAGTTGCCTTCTCATCCTGTGTTTTGAAAACAACTTTAGAATTGGAAAATCACTCTGTAAAATTGCTACGAGAGGCTTGGTGTGCTCTGGCTCCTCCTGCCATTCCACTTCAGGTGATTTTCAGCCTCTTTTGGTGAGGTTTACAATGGGGTTTCAACCAGAAAAGCACTTAAATGTAGATAAACAGCAATGCATTTCCTCTTAACATGTTGCTTTATTAATTTAGTGCTATAAACAGGATTTGCAGCACAAACATGGTAGCCTTTTCTAATTCTGATTTTAATCTGGCAACAAAGGCACGGTCGAATGGCGCAAAACATTTTCATAACCATTGGGTGATGGCTTTATTGCTGGCTCTTTTACTGCCAGCCAAGATTTGGGTTGTGAACTTGAGGATAGCTGAAAGCATGATGGATGCAGTGGCTGAGCATTGCAGCTTCCTTCCCTCTGTTCAGCTTCCATCTAGGGAAGTAAATCTCCTTTGGGCTGGCTGTGCCTGCTCTCCCAGCTCCCTGGAGCAGAGTGAGTGTCAGGACAAGAGGCAGTTTTTCAGGTAAAATTGATATTTTTTGTTAGGTCAGCTGGGTTTTACACTTTATAGGTATTTTTCTGCATGCAGTTCATACGTACCTAACTCAGAGCACTGCTCTGTCTTGTTTTCCTGGGAGATCTTGTGTTTCTATCCCAGATCTGAGGTTTTTATGCTCAGAAACTTCCTTTCTGAGGCATATCAGATCCTGTGCATTGTGAACTAGACTCTGTGCAGGAAGTTCTGTCAATTTAGATGCACAATACAGATTATAATTTTCCTTAATGAGGACCTGCTGCCACACATGCACCTACATGTACACACCCATTCCAACATTGTTGAAAATGGCATTAATAACATAGGGTAGGGTTGTTTTTTTCCCCAGCTAGCTGTCATTTCAAAAAGTTCCAGGAGAGAATACATGTAATTTGAAAATCTCCTGTGATAAGACTAAAATAAGTCTTTTCATTTGCAGAAGAGCGACGTGACTTTCATAGAATGGAAACCTGTTATTATGGTTATTAGCACTGAGCTACAGCAAGAAATGTTCCATCAGTGGTTCCTACCCTTGACAATGTCAGATATTTGTCATGTTGGACCCTATTGTAACTCCAGGCATGTGTTGGTTTGGATTATGACCTAGCACATCCTATTTATTATAGGTTTATTACACAGCTTACTACACCCCTGTCTTGACTACAGTAAATATTGTTCATTTTCAAGAAAATCAAGTTTCCTGTTGATCTCTGCTTCATTTCCTCATCATCTTTCCCTGGGCTGAGTGGGCATCACGCAGGATTGCCACAGCACAACCAACCTCATCCTCCTGGGATGGCCTGGTCCTGAGCCCCAGTTCCTCCACAGAGCTCTCAGAGCTGGAGTGACTGCTACAAAAACCTTTCTTTGCCCTCCCCTGTCTGCTCCCCTCAAACACTGCCTTAATATTAAAATTAATAAAACTAAATCCCAGAGTACTACTGTTGTTAATTCCTGTTAGCTCAGTGGAAAGGAAAACTGCCATTAACTAAATCAGATCTGATAAACAATTTGCAATTTTTTTTGACTATGCTCAAGAAGATCCATCCCCAACCGAAAGAAAAAAGAATTGCAGTAAAATTTTCAGATGCTTTCAGCAGAGGAATGCCTATTCAAGTACTAAAGTTTTATCTGTGGCCAGTTTTGGTTTGTTTTGGGGATTTTCTAGATGACAGGTTTGTTATGTTTTAAATCACCATCATCAGGATTTGGCTAAGCTGTAGCCAGGAACATTTCCGTGGTTAATTTAGGAATGGTTTTGTTATTTGTGAGAAACCCTGGCTTTAAATTGAGAAGCAAAATATTGAACATAAAATGTCCAAGTAGAGAGGGGAGGGAATGCTAAAAGGGGCTGCCTAAAATGTGTAGCTGGCAGGAGGTTTGGGCTGTTGGTTACCTCCTGTCTGGTGAAACCAGCTTTGATCACACCCATGCCCATGTAAACTTGGATTTTGGGGGAAATTTTCCTGATTCTTTAGGGCAATAGTCTTTTTTCCATCCATCTTTATGTGTGAAATTTCATTTAAACTTGGAAAATGAAGTAAAAAAACAACTTGGAACTGTGTAGTTGAGATGATAACTCTTTTAATCAGGATCTAGCAGCATTTTTTGGGCAAAGCTGCTGCTTTATGGCAAGCACTTTTGTTGAAGTTTGCCGCTATTGGTTTTGGATTTCTCGTTAGTCTTTGCCATGAAATTACACTTGAGCTGAGGGCTCTGTGGGCATCAGGTCATGCAAAATGCTGCAACACAAGAGTGGTTCCAGTTTCTAAGCTTTTTCTTTTTAACTCTCTTGAGCAACATATTTTTTAAAGTCGCTTTTCAGAATGTTAAATCAGTGGTGGATAATGCTAAATTAGTGATAGCGGTATGTGACTTTTCAATGATTTTGGAGTACACTGCAAACTGAGAAATTAATTTCTATTCTGCTTTGCTGTTTCTCTGGGCAATTCCCTAGGAGGTTTTCAGAAGAGCAGCACACATTTTATTTTGTTTTGCTTGTGCATTGAGTCTCGATGGTAAAAAAAATCATACTTTAATAAGATGAAATGATTTGTGGATGGGATAACTGGAGTCAGTGCAGGAGAGAGGAAGTGGTGACAGGATGGCTGTTTCTCAGGAGTGGCATTTTTTTATGGATAGCTGCAGTCATAAATATTCCAAGGCATCATGTTTTCTTTAAATATTGTGTTATTAGGCTGATAGATTTTAGGATTTTTCTGGACATAGGAACAAGGAAACAGTGCTTGCAGTTGAAAATACAAATTTAAACTCTTCCATATCTACTGATTTGATTTAAAAGATATCTCGGTGTATCACAGATGGTTTAATAGATGTTTCCAATATAGAGAGTGAACTTGTGAGCTTTATTTATATGAAGGCTTTTGATTTGAACAGATATCTGTTCCTTCTTCCCAAGGGAGTTCCTGAAGTGGGGAAGGATTATTGTTTTTTGCAGTCTGATCTTGTGGTAAATATGATGTGGTTGTAGGCTGTGGGCAGGCAGTTCTCACTGTGGGCTGCATTGCCTCTGCTTGGTGGAGTCTTTGCAGCTGTGGAAGTTGTCAGAGAGGACTTGCCCTTTCCTGCATTTTAAATCTTCTTCCTTTATTAAAGTTTATAAGTGAGAAATTTTGATTTTCAGGCTCCTCTGTACTTCATTTCCTATATTGATCCCCCATTTTCTGTTTGGAAAGACATTCTCCTTCTGCATACCTTATGCACTGTAAAATTATTTATGGATTAGTTTTGCTCTTAAAATTAAGCAGAACTGAGTAAAAAGGAAAAGAATGAGTAAATCTTACATCTGAGTGGGGAACAATTGAGAATTACCACTGAGTTGTTATGTAAGATAGTAATGAAGAGAATTATATTGACATCCAGGAGGCTGTTGGGGCAGAGCTTTGCAGAGTAGAGGGACCTTGTGCCTCTGTGGGTTTTGGGTGTCCTGGGTGTGCTGGGTGTCCTGCTGGGTGGAGGTGGCTCCAGCACTGTGAACTTGGTCAGCATCTTCCTGGCCAACACCAACACCCGTGGTCTGTGACCCTGTTTTTATCAACAGAGATGCCAAAGCTGTGACTGAAGCTTAGCAGGGGAAAAAAAGCCTGGAAGGAACCAGTTGTACGGAACAAAGAGAACGATAACAGTCTTAACTATGCTGGTTTTAGCTTTAAAAGATGGTTATTTAGCCAAAAATACTATTTTCTGAGAGTACATAAAGCAGCATGTTTAAAGGAACACCTTCATAATTGATTGAGGTGTGAGGACGAGAGACAGACTTGTTCCGAAAACACATCAAAATGACATTTAAGTGCAGGCTGATGGCCTCTTTAACCAGTAAATAACGAGGCAATGCTTCTAAAGTGAGGAAAAGAGGGATAAATTATTACAGGGGATCATGTACAGCAGGCAGCAGTGTTGTAACTCCTGATCAAAGCAGAGCTGTGTTTGTCTGTCGCTGGGAGCTTGGCAGAGGGGCCGTGCTGCTCTCTGAGCAGCAAAACTCAGTGTCACACTTCAAGTGTGGGGTTTGTCTTCTTTGATTTCCCTACTGTCACATGAAAAGATAGTAAACATGTAGTCAGTGGTGGGTTCACAGATCTGAAAATTGCTTTGCTTAACTCACTGTCATGTTTCATAATATTGTCTAACAGGATTTTTTTTTTCTCTAATGCTTCTGCTGCACTTGATTTATTTGGGAAAGAGGAGCAGCTTTTCTGTTGTGCTCAGAGTAGCCATGCGGGCAGTGCTTTGGTATTTGGATGAGAGCCCATCTGCCTGCTGCCTCCAGCCAGTGTGGGGACACCTGCCCCGCTGTCCTGGTGCTGCTTTGCAGTCCCCAGGTACAGGCTGGGCCCCTTCCATCCCTCACAGGTGTTTGTGTGGCGCTGGACTGAGCGTCTTCTAGAAATCAAAGCTGGGATGGAAGTTGAGAGGTCTCAGTTCCTAATGCTGCTTTAGTCTCTGCTGAAGGGACTTGATTTTGACCGTATTAATTCTTTTTTTCTTGAGAACTTGTGTGTTTTACATACGTTTAACGAGGAAAGCTTCTTCCTGTACTCTGCCTTTGTGAGACCACATCTGGAGTTCTGCATCCAGGTCCAGGGTTCCCAGCACAAGAAGGACATGGACCCATTGGAGTGGGTCCAGAAGGGTTGGAGCACCTCTGCTCAGAGCCAGGCTGGGAGAGCTGGGGGTGCTCAGCCTGGAGAAGGCTCCAGGGAGACCTTGCAGCCCCTTCCAGTGCCTAAAGGATCCAAGAGAGCTGGAGAGGGACTTTGGGCAAGGGCTTGGAGTGACAGGACAAGCTTCACAGTGCCAGAGGGCAGGTTGGAATTAAAAATTAAGAAGAAATCCTTCCCTGTGTGGGTGCTGAGACCCTGGCACAGGTTTGCCCAGAAAAGCTGTGGCTGCCCCATCCCTGGAAGTGTTCAAGGCCAGCTTGGACAAGGAACAACTGGGAGGTGTCCCTGGGTTGAAACGAGATGGTATTTAACCCAAACCAGCCCGTTATTCCATCCTGTGGAAAGAGAAATATGGAGAGTTGTTGAGTTTAATCTGCCATGAGGGAAGGAAGGCCGCCGTGAGGGAGGGAATGCCGCCGTGAGGGAGGGAATGC
>VZSR01002395.1:2738953-2803299 GCA_013398615.1 Brachypodius melanocephalos | reverse complement strand
TTTTTTTGTCTTTGCCAGGTGTGGCTTTTATAGACGGACCAAATGTGTGGCCACTGGTGAGAATCTATCGAGGTGGCTTTCTCCTGATAGAATTCCTCTTTCTCCTGGGTATCAACACCTATGGCTGGAGACAGGCTGGAGTCAACCACGTCCTCATCTTCGAACTCAACCCCCGCAGCAACTTGTCCCATCAACATCTCTTTGAGGTGAACAGGAGGGATTTTAGAGTGGCTGAGCCATGCTCAGGATCAGCAGGATAAATCCTGCGCTGTTTCCTGGCAAGGGCTCCTAATACAATTAGAAGGGGAAGTTGCTGAAGTCTGATTAGATTACAGGATTGAGCGCTGCTCTCCCTTTTCTTCTAATGAGAACACATTGCAGGTTTCAGGGCTGTGTTTTCATTAGCTGTCTGTGTGGTTTGTTTTTTTTTTTTCCCTGCAGATTGCTGGTTTCCTGGGCGTTTTGTGGTGCCTGAGCCTGCTGGCATGTATATATGGTAAATTCACCTACATCCCCATGCAGGTGAACCCACTCATCTTGTATGGCTTCATGTTGCTTTTTCTCATCAACCCCACCAAAACCTTATACTACAAGTCCCGTTTTTGGCTGCTCAAACTATTGGTAAGTGTCAAAGCTTATTGCAATAAATAATTCTTTTTTGAATGCTCTGGCTGTAGCTGTGAAGTGTATACAAGTGTCACTAACCCTCAGGAAAGAGGAATGTTGGGGGATGCTCATACCACTGTGATTTATAGAGCAGACCTGATCAGGTGTTGACTGCAGATAGTTTTTGAGGATGGGTTTACAGGAGCATATTCTGCTTCCTGTACCAGTTAACCTTCCTATAGACAGCTTCTTACAAACTTTTGCATGTATGGAAACCCTTGGATGTCTTTGCTTGTTCATTCCTTAACCTAGTGAAACAGATTGATTAGAGATCCAGTGCTCTAAGGCCAAGCTGCATGGATGCTCCTCAGCCCAAACTGGGGTACTGCCAATGTTGAGAGGCTTCACTGGTGGAGACAGAACCTTTGGAAAAGTTACTGCCTATAAAATTATGTTCATGGGTGGGGTTTTTTTCTGTTTGTGTTCTTAAACAAACTCTTTATTTGAGACTGAACTCTTTCTTTTCCTGTAAGAAAGGTCTGGTAAATTCAATGTAAATATATGTGCTGTTTCAGTGTTCCAGTTCTAGGTGGGAGCTCTGAAAGAACAGTTTTCAGACTTGCTGGGTGACTCATGAGTTTCTTCCCATCTGGCTGTTTCCTTTGCTCTTCACCACCCTGTGCACCCTTTTAAATTGACTTTAATCAAGTTGGTTCCCCTGATAATTTCTTCTTGCTGGCACTGCTCTGACAGTTTTGGGCAGAAGAGGGTTTGGCTGGCTGGTTTTCTTCATAGAGTCATTTTAATGCCAACTAAAACAATTAACTTTATCTGGAACACGACAAAGATGAGACACAGCATCCTGCTTTGAGGACGTGCGTGCAGGTACGACACAGTGAATTAACCTCTGTGTGCTCACCTCTGGTATTTGATTTGCTGGCTTGCTGCTCTCCCAGCTTCTTCCTCTGTGCCTTCCAGCACTCAGCCATCCCTCACAGAGGTACCTTTAGTCCCAGGCCTCATTAGTCTGCCTGCTGTCCCCTGGTGTGAGGGGAAGCACTGGATGTGCTTTAACCACATGAGCAATATCTGTGCTAATTTACCTTAATGTCTTGCCAGGGTGAGATTCTCAGTCTCCACAGAGCTGTTGGGCTCTCTGCAGCTCCTTCTCTATCCCAGTGATCTCCAGACTGTGCTGCAGTCTGAGATAGAGTTGTAGGATCATGGAATGGCCCTTAAAGATCATTGAGTTCCAACTCCTCTGCCATACAGGCAGGGACATTCTCCACGGTCCCAGGTTGCTCTGAGCCCCGTCCAACCTGGCCTTGGACACTTCCAGAGATGGGGCAACCTGTGCCGGGGCCTCCCCACCCTCACAGGGAAGAATTTCTTCCCAATATCTAATCTAAATCTACTCTCTGTCAGTTTTAAGCCATTCCCCCTTATGCTTCCCCTAAATGCCCTTGTAAAGAGTCTTCATCAAACCTGAACCATGGAATATCTCAAATTGGAAGGGATCCGTGAGGTTCATCGAGGACCTTGAATGTGTAGAGGCCAATTCATCCCAAAGTCTCCTAGGGAAAAAAGCTTCATCAAAATGCAAGATCACCTTAATGGTGAGAGATTATATAGTTCTTGTGTGCCTTATGTGGAAGGAGGAAGGGGAAAGAAGAGGCCAGAGCACATAAAGAGCATTTATTGTGTATACTTGACCAGTTGGATGTATTTTATTTCTCCGTGCAGCTGCCAGCAGCTCTCTGGGTGAAAGGATGTTTAAATACTGCAAGTCTTAGAGCTGTGCTGCTCACACAAAATTTTGTTTGGTGAGCATTTTTCTTCACGTGCTTCATATGTTTCATTTCCAGCCAAAACAAAATCTGACATATCAGGTGTAACAGAGCATTACTGGCACTCTCAATTCTTCTGGAACCAAATCAGGGGCGTGCTTGAGTGTGTTGTAGCGTTTCCTCATGGATCTAGGAGACTTCCTACCTCCACCTGTGATCAGCATCAACTGCTTGTTGAGGGTGGGATCTTCTGTGCTAATCCCTGAAGGAATGGCAACTGACATCAGAATTGATCTTCCTCCGGGTGAAAAAAAGCTATTCAGCCTGTAGTAAAGTCTAATTCCCCTGCCAGGCTCTTCTTTCTTGCCTGTGTGCTTAGGTGAGCATTCTTTGTGCCTTTGCTGCCAGATGAGAAGCCCCTGCGTGTCCTTGTGTGGGCTGTGGAGAGCGGCTTGCCGGGAGGAATCGGATCCCAGCGCAGGGAATGGCTCCGTGCCCACGCTCTCTGCAGGAGCTGAATAGCCACAGAGTGCAGGGAGCCTGTCTGTGCGAGGTGAAAAGCTAGGAAGTGTTCAGCTCAGCTCAGATATCTGGCATCTCAGCATGAATTAGAAGTGCAGAGATCAGCACCAGGAAGTCTGTGCTCAGGCTGTGCGATTGTTGATAGAGAGATGCTACTGGTTATTGAAGCTGAGGTGCAGCTCCAACTTCTGGTGTTTTATGGCTTTATCCTTATCTGGAGGATGTTGCAGACATTTCTCAGCTGGGAATCAGGGCTGCAGCTCCAGCTGTGCCTGGGCAGCAGGCAACAGTGCCTGGCACATGGCATTGAGAGGTTTCAGATGGCAGCTCAGGTTCTGAAGGAGGGTTGACTTAGATACCAATGCCAGATATGTCATGGATCTATCTGTTGACTCCTCCTCAGCTGTAACCTGTAGGTGGAAAACTTCTACTCCCTTAAAAGTTTTATGCTGTCACCTGGCAGTGCTGAAGTACCTCTCCCTAAACTAAAAAACAAGAATGTTATAATTTCTTCTTTTCCTTTTTTTTGTTTTCAGGGAGGTCTGTCTGTAAACCTATTTTCACATTTCGTTTGCTTAGCTAGTCTTTGTTCAAAAACAAACAATGGTCTATGATGAAACAGATAAAGATAGCATCAGGGAGTGTTGGGAAAAGGGAGGAAAGAGCTTTTGCAAGGGAAGGCTGGTGTGGTCTTTGACCTCTGCAGAAGCTGTTCTGCAGCTGGGCACCTTTGAAGACAGTCCTCCCTAAAGGCTGGCCTTGTCTGACCCTTGGGAATAGGTGCCATCCAACATGAGCACAGAGCTTTCTGGGTCAAGACCCATATCTGTTTTATGCCACTAACTCTTAATCCCCTATTTGGCTTTGAAATTGTAGGAGCAGAGCCTTAAATCTGCATTACAGGCTGATGGGGATGTGTCAGTCCTTTCCTGGGTTTCTGGAGCTGTGCACCCCTCGGGTTAATAAGGAGAGCAGTCTAAAAGATCAGTGTTAGGCTGTGCTTTCATTAATTTAAAGGTTCATAAATCCCAGAATGACCGGATGGCGCTGGTGCTGTCTCTGTGAGAAATTGGCCATTAGTAACTACAACTAACCGGGTAGGGAGAGGGGTAATCAAAGGTAATGGAGCAGAAAACTGTCTGCTTTGGAAGGAGCAAAACTGCTGCTCAGGCTTACAGGGAGAGTGGACTGGGATTGAGGGGGAGTCCAACTGACAGGCAATAGGATTTCCTCTGCCCTCCCTTTAACCCTTTCCCTACTGGAGGCATTGGCAGACTCAGTAACAATCCTCACTGTCACAACTTCTAACACCAAAAAACAACCCACGAGTTAAGTAAAGCAAGGCATGACCAGACTAATGGCTGTGCTGAGGGTCTGAATCCAGCTGACATTAAATGTGAGGGGGAAGGTAAATGTGGGAGATGTCAATAGACACGATGTAAGTACCTGAAAGAAAGTGCTGATCAAAGTGAGGGGCAATGAGAGAAATGGAGCTGTGTAGAGCTCTTAAATGGAGACTGGGAGTTTCTGGGAAAGAGCTTGGTTGGAGGAGGCTTGGCTGTCCTGCCAGTAAAAAACCAAAGGCTGGGGGGGGCACAGGAATGGATGCATACAGGAGGAGGAAAGCAGGAATGTTCTTTGCACTGAAAGTGAGGAGACAGTTATCCTTTTTTGTCAGCAGGAGCAGAAGGTCAGCAATAAATCTTCAAGCGTTTCTGTTATTTCCATATTTGTTCAGTTCTGTGATGCCCTGCCACTGCATTTGGATGCCTTTGACACAGCCATGAATTATTCCTGCTTTGTTTTTCCTGACAGTTTCGAGTGTTCACTGCTCCCTTCCACAAGGTAGGCTTCGCAGATTTCTGGCTGGCTGATCAGCTCAACAGCCTGGTCGTGATACTCATGGATTTGGAATACATGATCTGCTTCTACAGCTTTGAGGTTCAGTGGGAGGACAATGCTGGACTTCTGGCAGATACAGGTAGAGTAATGCCAATGAGCCCTGGGAATGTGGTCAGAATGACCTGAGAAACACCGAGCCAGGCAACTTCCTAATTGTCTCTTTAAAGAGGGTTATTAATAGTACAGGAAACTAAAATAATTGGCATTTCTTGTAAACATGGCATTAGAAAGATTCTGCCCTTTTTTACTTCCCTCTAGAGAAATGGAATTTCCCATCAGTGTTCATTTCCTAATCCAGTCATTTGGCCCGATGTGTATATCCATCAAAGAATTTAGACACAGCGCTCCTGATTGGAAAGAGAAATCAATTTTCCTGGCATTGTTGTTTTATTTCATAGTAGTTTAACCATGTATTTGCCTTTAGCCTCTTCCTGTTGCTCATGATGAGAATCCTGAGCTTGTTAAGCACAACTGTCTGTGCTGTAGCCTGCTTCCTTCGGGCTCCATCACCGTACCCTGAAGCAAGAGAGGATGGAGAAGCTCTTTAGTGCCACCTCTTATTCCATTTGAGTTGATGCTGCTCTGCCAGGGTTGTCCATGCTCTCTCTTCTCTTCTTTTCTAGCCAGTAGGAGCACAGAGCTGGAATGTGAATTTTGACTCTGGCCTTCCCAGTGGCAAAACAGTACCTGTCTTCTCACGGGCTGTTGACGTCCCATTTTAGTGACTGCTGGCAAATCATATTGTCTGATGGTTTTGACACTTGCTGAGAGAATTTGCTGTATGCTTCAACAAGCATCAGTGTTCACTTTGTTCTTCCAATCTGTCTGATCTTTCCTTTCATTTCAAAAGACGGTGTTGCGAGCAGCTCAATATTTACTTATTTAAAATAAAATTAAAATACATAAAGCAACTGCATGCTTAACAATTTGTCCTCTTCCAATCTGAGCAGTGGAATGATAGCACAGTGTTTTGGGATAATTATCAGTTAATAGTATGTTTCCCTTAGTGTGAATAAGAAAGAAATGAATTTTAGGCAGCAGGGTGTTTGGTTTAGATGTGCTGAGTGAGACAGCAGAAGAATATGGAATTCTTGGGGAGTTCCAGGAGAAGCTAAGGGTTTCCTGGTCATTGCCTTAATAAAAAGAAGGCTTTCAGACATGGAGGAGGGGACACAATGGCATTGTAGTGTGGTTGCTTCTCATCCCAGGTTCTGAAGCTGGACCATGCCTTGGCTTTGCTTTTTAAAAATCAAAGCAAAAACCACCAAACCCAGTCCCGTACTGAAATACGTTTTTTCCTGTTACAATGCAGAAGGGAAACGGGTCAAGGACATCTTGGGCAAAGAAGCCTTTTAGAGCTGCCCTGCAGAGTTTCTAAATGCTCTCCTATTTACTCACAAAAATCCAGTGTTGGAGGCCTTTTGTAATTCAGTCCTTAATTTGATTATTCACAGTACCACCAACAGCACTGAGCACATTTAAAGATAGATGATTTGTGATCTTGCATATTAGTTATACTGACAGGACTGAGGGAGTTAGGTGGTGATCTGTCTGGATGTGTTACTGATGTCATGCCACCTGAACACTTCCAAGATGGAATATTGAGCTTCAGGATACTTTGAACTTCTTGCTGTTGATGAGGAATCACTGCCATAAAGTGATATTGCAGACAGGAAGACAACAGCAGCTCTTAAACTTACTAACTCTCTGTCCTAACAGCTTCAACTCCTGTTTTCCTTGCAGATAATCAGATTTGTAACAGCTACTCCTACGGAGTGAGAGCGGTTGTCCAGTGCATCCCTGCTTGGTTGCGATTCATCCAGTGCCTGCGCCGTTACCGCGATAACAAACGGGCCTTTCATCTGGTTAACGCTGGAAAATATTCCACCACCTTCTTCGTGGTGACATTTGCAGCCCTCTACAGCACTCACAAAGGTACTGGTGATTTTGGAGAATCCTTCTGCAGCTCCTGAGGTTTGCTTTTCTCTCACGAGAGAAGCTCAGGATCTGGCATCCCGTTGAAGCGTGAGCTTCTTGTGTTTTAGCACCTGTGAAACGTCTCTGGGGAAAGGCAGGGGCCTGCCCAGCTTGTAAAGAGTGTTTTAAGATGTTACTTTAGGTGTTTTTCACATCCCTGGTCTGCTTAGAATTGCACTTAGGGAGCAGGGGAGGGAATTTTTAGGTTTCTCTTTTGAAAGCTGAAATACCTGTCAGGTTTTGCTGTGAAGGGAGGTGAATGGGAGGGAGATATATGAGGAAAGGGATAGCACAGCAAATACTTCTCCCTTAACATTCATGAATATTTAACCTGGATCATCTAAATAATCAATCCATCATTCCTAAATGTGAAGGCATGTGCACAGTGCCAGGAAAAAATGCTCTCTCTGATTTTCCTGTGTGATTCTATCCATGTTTTTTCTACAGCTGGTAAGGAGTTGTTTCCAATCCATTTAACTGCAGATTGAGCTCTGATCCCTGAAGTTCCTCATCTCCCTGGAAACGACAATTACTCGATTCTACTCTTGTTCTGAAGGAAAAAGCTTTTAGTTTCTGCACTTCAGGCAGTCGCCCTGCCTTTCATTGTTCTGAAGCCCTAAAAGCTGTGTTCTTTCATTTAAGAATCTCTCCCTCTTATATATCCAGAAATTAGCAACCACACACAGTCGTGAGCAATTACTTAGCCTGGAATATTCCTGTGGTGAGGCAGGGAGAAGTGTTGAAGGCATGATTCTAGTTAACGTGCTGGTTTTTTTGAAGGAGTTGCAGGGCTGTTAAAAACCTTCCCGTGGCCAAGAAATGTTTGTTCTGACGTAGCTGGGCCCGGAGTCACACTGATGATGTTTGTCAGGCCTTGCATTTTAATATCAGGGAGGGGCAGTGGTGGCCCAAGCTGGCTGAAGGCTGAGAGTTGGGCACTATATCCATGGAGAGCTGGTGTGGGGGCACCCCCTGTGCATCTCCTCCCTGCTGCCCTGTCCCTGGAGCTCGTTCCTGTTTGAGCTTGTTTGCTCAGTGACATTCTGCAGCCCTGCAGTCCAGTTAGTCACCACTGCCAGAGCCTGGGACGAGGCACGGACAGATTGCCTGGCTCCAGAGTCACTGCTGACATCTCCTGTAGCCAGAGCTGCTCTGGGGAGGCTGACTAATGCTGCTGCCTCCCTCAGGGAGACACAGTGCCAGAGCCTTCACTTGGGGTAGGTTTCCAAGAGGAAAACCAGCCTCTGTCAAAATGTCTTGTTGAAGAGTTTGACCTCTTTGCGCCGCCCTTGAAGTTTTTGCCTCGCGCCAGCGTTGCTATGCCGGTTCTGGTCGCTGCCACACATAACTGGTATCCCCTTTCCCAGTCTGGCAGGGAGTGGGCTGTAATGAGGTGTTTATGAGCCTTGTTCCAGTTGCTGTGAGACGTTCCTGACTCCCAGCTTTTGTCTGCCCAGTTTTGTCAATGGCACATAGTTGTTGGTGTCTGTACAAAAAAAAAAAAATTAATTTGGAAGCTTGGTGTTAGCACAGAAATTGGAAATTTTGTGTTAGCACAGATTTGTAAATGTCACAGTGCTGGGCTTTTCAGAGGGCTGCCTAAAGCCCTGGACATGTCCCCTCAGGCCTGTAAGCCTGTTCCCATCTTGCCATAAATGCACTTCCTAGTATGCTGTACCTGTTAAGAAGCCAATTTTATCAAAATGCTTTACACAGATTGCCGGTTTGTTGGCAACTTGGAATCAGATGATCTATCATCAGGTTGTTATGATGCTACTGTTGAAAATAGATTTGCTGCTCGCCCACACCTTCTCTGTGTCTGCCTAAGGATAGCAAACAGCCCTCTCTTACCTCCTAAACATCTGTTGGGGTGAGTGGTGTGTTCTGAAGAAAGGGCTGCCCAAAACAGGTGTCAAATTGGTGAAGATCCTTGCTCCTCAGACCTGCTCTAAATTTTAGTAAAAAACCTATTAATTGCTGTGGTATTGGGAGTTTTATTTAAACAGTCTTCTGTGCCTGTGCTTGCAAGCCTATGACTTACACCTCTGAAATGGCAGCTTTTGGCTGCCAGGAGAAGAGGGTAATCCCTGGCCTTTCCTTGGGAGGTCAGGTAATGGACACCAGTGCTTGTTCTCCACTTGGGAGGCCTGGGGACATCACAGCCCTCTGAGAAGTCTAGCCTTCCTCCCCTCATTTGAACACTGGATAATTTGTAGCTGCTCTGTGGGTTTTAGCTCATGCCTGCCAGCAGTGTGGACTGTGTGGTTGGAGAGGGTTTGCTGGTGTGGAAAGCAGCTAATTCATACACAGTTCACTGACAGCACTCTGTGCTTTCCCTTGCTTGCTGCTGGAAAACAACTCAAACTAAACAAATGTACAAATGCCACCTTATTATGTTTAAGTGATGTTTCCGTTCTAGTCTTGTGTGGTATTCCCTACTCCAAACCTCCTCTAGTGAAGGATCCCTCCTGTAGCACCATGTACTGTGGGCCCTTGACA
This sequence comes from Brachypodius melanocephalos, assembly GCA_013398615.1. Classification (NCBI taxonomy): domain Eukaryota; kingdom Metazoa; phylum Chordata; class Aves; order Passeriformes; family Pycnonotidae; genus Brachypodius; species Brachypodius melanocephalos. The sequence continues at coordinate 2,794,006 of VZSR01002395.1, read as the reverse complement.
AGTATCTGTTTCCCCCAAATATCCCTGTTTAATAATTCATATTGCTCAGGCAGTGCATAATTCTGATTCTTTCTTCCCTTGGAGAAGCCATTTCCTTGCTTTCATTCCCTTGGATTTAGGTGCAGGGTGCAATTTTCTCTGCTAATTGCAGTTTGGATGTCAGACCGCTAAGATAGCAAAGTGAATTCTGTTTGAGTTTTGCTCTGAAACTTGCAATGCTGTTGGTCTGGGACCAGACCAGCTTTACAGAGGTAACTCCAAGCTGTCACCTTGATATTCAGGTGTCACTGGAATTAGTGATGCAAATGGAAGAGGAGCTACCCCAGAACATAATACTGGAGCAAGCAGTGGTGGTGTGTACGAGTGCAGACTCCAGCACGGCTCACAAGCACAGCCACGTTTCAGGGACGACAGCAACAACACGAGGACAACTGTTGCTGAGTTCCCAGAGGAGGAATTCTCAGTATTTTTATCTGTCCCAAAGGAATGGGAAGCAAAGGCCGTGTTCTGTAAATAAAGTGCTGCGGGGTGTGTTTGCTCAGGCAAATGAGGCATGGCTGTAACTCGAAGCTACCTGGCAGCCGGGTGCCTGCCCGCTCTGTCCCCTTCTTTCCCACCCTTGCTTTGTACTAAGGAGCTCAGTGCTGGCATTAAGTTCCCTGCCAGTGCTGAGTAGCTTTCCCCAGAGCCAGCCAACAGAGTATTACATTGCCTTATTTAATCCCTAGGGAAACCTACGTGCTGCTGGGGAAGCAGATGATCAAGCCCAAGCCTGGGGCGGAATATTCGCCCCGAGCGCAGCGTTGTTTTGACACGCAACTGCTTTCTGCTGTGTTTTCACTCTGCCAAAAGCAGATGTGCTTTGCTTGACAAGTGCACCAGCAAAGCAGCTCCCACTTCAGTCCAGCTTATTTCACAGCATTTGTAGAATCACGGAGTGGTTTGACTTGGAAGGGACCTTAAAGATCATGGGGTTCCAACCCCCTGCCGTGGGCAGGGATCCTTTACACTGTCCCAGGTTGCTCCAAGCCCCAGTGTCCAACCTCGTCTTGAACACTTCCAGGGACATGTTCCACAGCTTCTCTGGACAACCTGTTCCAGGGCCTCACTACTCTCACAGGGAAGAATTTCTTCATAACATCCAATCTAACCCTGCCCTCTGTCAGTTTATAGCTGTTCCCCTTTGCCCTGTCCTTGTCCAAAGTCCCTCTCCAGCTCTCTTTGAGCCCCTTTAGGCTCTGGAAGGGGCTCTAAGGTTTCACCAGAGCCACCTGGTCACCTCTCCAGGCTGAACACACCCATAGCAGTCTGTCCACATAGCAGAGGTGGTTCATCCCTCTGAGCATCTTCATGGCCTGTCTGGACTCACTCCAGCAAGTCCATGTCTTCCTTACGCTGAGGGGATCCCAGAGAGGGAAATCCATGGGCATCCCTTCTTGTATAGATTGTGCTTTCATTAAAGAAGGCACACTGACATATCTGGGATAGCCAGCTTTGGTTTCACTGCTCTCTCAGACGTGGCTCAGGATGTGTAGGATAGGGTTGTTATATTTAGATGTTCAGCTCTTCTAAGAAACAGTTGTGTTGTACTACTCAGGGACTGCTGGTCACTTACGAAGCTTTAGTCATGATTTCTGCTTCAACTTTATTCCTTTTAAAATGAGATGTTGTGGTTTTGCTGCTGACAGTTTTCTCTCACCTTGATGCAGCTTGGTCACATGGTGTCATTGGAAATACCAAAATATAGATTTGGCTTCTGCGCTTGAAGAACTGAGCTTGAGTGCCTCTCTTTCATAATTTTCTTGTTTTGTGGGATTTGTGGGTTTTTGTTTACCTTGCTATTGGCTGTGTGGGATTTTATGCTTTAAGTGAAAGGCAAGATGGTTTATGGACATTGTCAGTTTGATTCACACACCTTATTCAATGAAGTCCTTGTGGTCTGAGTAGTATCCTGCTATTTATTAACCTCTGAATTATTCCAGAGTTAATCCATGTGGCCTGGAAACTTGAGTAAGCATCTCCTCTTCCATACTGCTCCCTTGGTTTTTCCAGGTACTCCAGATGAGCCTGCTGAACACCAGTTCCCATTGGCTTGGGGTGCCCTGGAGAGCCCTAGGTCAGTCTAAGATAATGGAGCTGCCATGCACTTTCTCATTAAACAGCCCAGGAAATTGGCAGTAATTAAAAATACGGAAGTTAACTAAATAGGGCTGCCTCTGAAGAGCAGTGCTTCTGTCTCTGCTCTCCCTGTGACTTCAGAAACAGGCTTCTCTGCAGTAATGTCTGATTTATGATTTTTAAAGGCAGCCTTAAGAGAAAAGGGCCAAGGAATGGAGATGTGGAGTGTCAAGGCAGGAGCCATCCTGCGATCAATGGCTTTTGCAGGAAGGTGTTGGACCATCCCTTATTAATAGAGAGGTTCAACCAGGTCTGACCAGAGCAAGATGAATGGGAAATGTGCTGCTTTTGGAAAATGCACTGGAAGATTCCCAGGTCTCCTACCTGCTGCCCACTCCTCATTAATCACTCCTGGCCATTCCCAGGGGTGACATGGCGTCAGGATGGAACAGATCACTGCTTCTCCCAGGCTCTGTCCCCAGGCAGGGCCCTGAGGAGGGCTCTGACTTCCAGGGGAGGGATGGACATGCACAGCAGGATGGGGCACAGGCTGGGGGAACATCCAGCTGTGCTGCTGGGGGCTGCAGGGTGTACCTGGCTGCACCTGAGCTCTGTGGGTGCTGCGTTGTGTCACTTAGCCCTTGTCATTGCTCTGTTGGAAGCTGCAGGTTGCAGCCCCCGTGGAGTGAGGCTGCTGGTAGGTGGGACAATAACGCACTGTGATCCTACATGCTTTACAGCAGGAGACAAGGAGGTGATGGGAGAACTGGGACTAAAATGACATCAGCGCAACAGTGTACAGCCACCCAGCTGAGATAGATAATTTCATTTTTAGGGAGTGGGGCAGGGCAAAATAAGTGAAGATGTAGAGTTTTTCTAAGCACAAAGCCTTAAAAAAATCACAAAATAATGAAGCAAGTAGTGTTTGTGAGATCCTGTTCCCTCACTTCTGTGTGTGTACAAGACCTCCCATCTCTTCCCCTCTTCCTCAGCGCTGAAAGAGCTGTCAGCATTTGATTTAGGTGTCACAAGAGCCTTATAGAGGGCTTGGATTGATCTCTTGAAGTAAAACAAACTTTGTAATGGGATTAACTGGCTTCTTTCTTAATATTTGCCGTTTTCACACGCCTTCCCTTAGCACAGCACACTGGCAACTCCACCAGGATGATTATTCGGAGCCAAAACATGCACCGTCTGTCACATTGCTGTGAGCTAGGATGCATTTTTGTCTGAAACCCTGTCATCCCGTGCCCAGGAGGCCTCCAGTAATGAGTTGTGTTCATTAGGCAGTCTTTCTGATCCCTTCCATCAGAGCGGCAGCAGTGTCATTAGTGAGGAATCGGGAGGCATCGCCGTGAGCAAACATTTCTTATGCTGCCCCCTGACCTCCTCACGGCTTTGACGTGGGGCTCTGTGGCACCCTGGTTCCCCCTGGCTGGCTCAGCTGCTTGCTGCCACCCATCCCAGTGATGGTGCTTCGGGGTGGAGCTGGGAGGAGGCAGGAATATCCCGGGAATGCTGCGGCAGGAGCAGCCTGGCCAGGGCGGAGGTGCGGGTAAGTGAGCACAGACAGCAAGCCCTGCTCGGAGGGGAGCCTGGGAATGGGAATTCAGAGGGATTTCTGCAACCGCCTGTGCACAAATGAGGCAGAAAATCCCACTGGGAAGTCTTGCCGTGCTTTGTAGGTCTGCAGATGTCGAGTGGGACGTGGGTGGTGACCTCAGCACCCCACAGCTCTGAAATCCGTGGTTCGCTTTCCCAGCTGAGAGGAGATGGGGATTAATAGCTGGGATTTGGGAAGTGGACCAAGAGTACCCGTTGTGTCACTTGTTATGCCTTTGTGTTAAAGGTGGCTGGGGAAATGGGAATGCTAATGAATGAGGTGTAAGTGGAAAGGGTGACCTACTGATTCTTAATTTCACAGGCACTTAAGCGGGGAAGCCTGACCTTTTTTTTTAATGGAACATTTTAAGAAAAGCAAGTGGCTGCATTACAAGCAATCTTCCTGTCAGGTGTGCACAAGTCTGGACTCTGTGGTGGTGCAGAAATGCAGGAGATGCAATTATCTAACAGTTCTTCTCTTTGCTTTTAAAAGAAGTAAATTTTGTAAGAATCTGCTGTTGGATGTCAAGGCACAGTAGGGGTAGCAGATGACATTGTGTCCCCATCCCCAAACTGTCCATCAAAGGCCCTGATTACCATGCTATTAATTTCTGATTGTGAATTCAGATATTCTTATTAGTGAGACTTCTGGCAAATGCTTTGATTGGAAACCCCATCCTTCTCAAGGCAGCAATTAAACTTCCCCTAAGAACACCTCCTAAAAGCTACGAAAGGCACCAGGAAAGAACCAGCTCAAATCTCAGCCACGACTGATTTGTTCTTCCTCCTGTTTGCACTTAAACCACACTTGTCAGGGTGTGAGGTACAAGCCAGGAGCTTGCTGCCGTGTCTTGAAATTAGACACAAACCAACACAAACCTGCAGAGGGTTTTTAATCCAAACACGATTTTGGGATTTCCCTGCTTTACAAATGTAGACTCTTGGCTGGAAGAAGATACGAGATGTTGCCTCTTGACAGTTCTTTGCCGCTGCTTTGCTTAAATTGTGCCCGGAGGCAATTGCAGAGGTTTGCACAATCCAAGGGAAGGTTCTTAGGGAAGAGTTGGTATTTGGCAGCACATGATGGCAAGTCCTGCGTGTGCTCCTGTGGGTTATTTTTGCCTTTTAACTGCATTAAATCCCCTGTCATGTCCTGGCTCTGCCACTGATCAGTGCTAAACAGCAGGACGTGCTGGCTGGGCAGAAAGGCAGTGCTACCCGCTCATTAAGATATCTAATTACTGAGGGGAGAGGTAATGCTGTGCTTGGAGCACTGAGGTGTTAGACAAATGCCCGGGGATGTCACTCTGATGGCAGTTCTTAGGAAGGTAAGTCATTTCTGGCTGTCACCCTGCTCTGTGGTGTGCTGGGATGGAGTTAATGGGCACACACCATCCCTAGGCCTGCTCAGAGCTGCGCTTGCCTTGCACGCTAGATGCATTTGTGCTTTGCTTCTGCTTAAATCCGTGATTGAGGCTGGGTTTGGTGAGCCCGGACTGAGAGTTAGTTGGCATAGGCAGTGTTCTATGTAGCTTGGCTTACCTGGCTGTGTTCCCTGATAACCTCCTGCTTCCTCCTGCTTTTATCAGAGCACTCCCCATCAGCACAGCCCACGGCAGGTGACATGCCAGGAATGCTTATCGAGGGCCATTGTGCTCTTATCCAGCCCTTCAATAATACATGGCATTGATTTTTGCCGTGTTGAATACTATATGGTGTTTACATTCCCCAGAATAATTCAGCAGGGTAAACAGATAGTATTCTTTGGAGGTAAAGTCAATATTCACAGCTTTCGCTGTCTCTCTTTGATGGAAAACAACCTTTTCTCTTGCCTGGGCTTCGAAGGGGCTCTAATTTCTGCAGAGCTGTGTTCCCTCAAAATCAGTCAGATGCTGTGGCCGCTGGGGCTGGTTTGGGGATCCAGGATATTGCCTGTCAGCAGTTTTTGCAGGCAGTAAATTCTGCTGCTGCAAGTGCCTTTGGCTGTTTTCTGGGACTGTGGCTATTCACAGCTTCAGTTCAAAGGTGGAAGCCATCCATTATTTATCTAGTTGACCTTCTGGAGCAATTTGAGGTGTATTTGTGCAGAGGATCTGCTGGAACTGCAATGTTATAGGGTAAACTGAGGATGCTGATGGAAATTCTGTGGTGAAGGCTGCAAACAGCTCCCGTGGCTGCGTCCCACAGGCTTTGTGGCAGGTGGAGGCAGCCAGGCATTGTGGACTCAGGTAGCCTCTGACATAACTGCACCACCTCCATGCTGCAGACATGGCAATGTGAGCACTGAAATCAGCCCATCCTCAGGGTTAGAGCTGCACCTGCAGCTTCTGAAGTTTTGTGCTGGTGCTGTTTTGTCCTGCACGTGCTGCTTTGAATAACAGCAGCTCAGGAGGTTGCTCTGTGGTGGTGCCCTTTGGAGCATGGAGTAGGAAGGTCCTTCGTGCCTCTCTTGGGGGTATTGAAAACTTCCTCTTTTTCCTCCATCCTGGAGAGGTTGAGATCTGCCAGGTGTCCAGAGTGCTTTTCCCATCCAGAGACTCTCTCTCTCTCTCATGATTTTTTGGTGTTTTCTAGCACCTCATTAAACAAAGAAAAAACACACAGGATGAAACAGTTCCTGCTTAAATAGACCCCGACATCATCATAAATATGCAGAGCTCTGTATTGCTCCTGGAAAACCGGCAGGCCAGGAGTTGATGGAGCCTCTGGGCGGAATATGAATGCCTTGATTTTTCTCTCCCCCTGAGCAGCAGTGAAGAGGGCTGTGAGGACCAGCCAGCAGAGACCCAGCTATAATTGCTTGCCTGGAGCAGTAACATATTTCTGCACACCAGCTGAATACCAATGAGGACAGAAGGAAGGAAGGTATCAAACAGAACTGCAGGCAGGAGGAAAAGGAGGATAAGTGATTAAAGAAAAGACTTGGAGGCCAAGACTGAAGACAATAGGCTAGTTCTGATTAGGGCATTTTACCACAAAGTAATTTGGGTTTTTAATGATTTTTTTTCAGGAGCTGAATGCATTACAGAGTTGGTTGGTAAGAAAGGGAGCAGAAGCAAGGGGCCAGCAATGTGACCCCAGGTGGGACTGAAAAGGCTGCTGCAAAGACAGAGGCAGGGACAGGGGAACTGAGCCCAGGATAACTTAACTGAGAGCAAGCACATCCTTTTGAGATTGGTGAGATTAGATTTCTCACTTGGGCCTTTTCCTTCCCAGTTCTCCTTTCTGTAATTGCTCTCAAGAACCTGTGCCACATGCTCTGGGATGACCCTGCTTGAGCAGAGGTTGGACCAGGTGATCCACTGTCCCTTCCAACCCCAGCCATTCTGGGATTTAGGTTTAAGCAGCAAGAACATTTGAAATCCCCTTCCTCTGTAATTGCCAGCTTAGGATAGAGTTTTATTTGCCCCTTGAGCTTGGAGGTGATAATCAGGGGGCAGACCAGGCCCTCCATGACCAGAGAGCTCCAAAAGAGCTGCCCAGCAATGCTTCCCTGCTCTTCTGCCTGCTCCTGCAGGGCATGGCTCAGGCCAGGGATGTGATGGATGGTGCTGGCTGCACTGCCTTCTCCATGGCTGCTCCATGAAGGTGTGGAATAGGACTCAGTTTATTTGAATCCTGTCCTTGAGGGAGAAGAAAAACAAACAAACAAACAAAAAAAACCCCAGCCCAAAGCAGCATGATATAACTTTTAAGCCTAAGGTGAGAGGAAGCACTGCAGCCTCAAACGTTGTTTTGGAGCATTTTAGGTGCTTTGAAAGCACATACAACCCATGAACTGCCTCTGAATTATCCTTTAGGGTCTGGTAATGGGAACTAAACATGGAGATCAAATGAGCTAAAAATAATGCTGGAAAGAACAGGCTTAGTGTCTCATGAGTCACCGAATGTCAGCATCTGCCTTTTCTTCCTGAAATAATGTTGTGGAGATTTTCAAGGAGCTGAGAGGGGATGGGAGGGGAGGAACGAAACCTGGCAGCACAGCCCTCATTGCTACGCTCCAAAATGCTCACCTGTGTCCCTTTTCTGTGGGCAGCTGCACGTTAAAAATAGCCTGAGAGAGGCTGTTTCCAGGCAGCAGCAGCAGCAGCCTTTGAGGTACCTGGGCACCCGAGCCCCGGCTGACGTCAGGGCTCTGCAGGGACCAGCCTGCGATGCTGCACCCGTGTCTTGGCCAAGCAGAGGATATGGGATGTGCTCAAAAGCTTCCAAGCCTTGCCCCCAAAGCAGGGAAAGCTGCTCAGACCCGGGAGCTGCAGCGATTCCATGGCCCTTTTCCTGCACCGGCGATGCTAAACAGGCTTTGCTGCATAAGTGGCGTTCAGAGGTTTGCCTTAGGGAGGGTGTTTTGGGAGGGGAAGGAGCGTGTGGGTTTGACCTATATCCTGCACATCATGTCCGGGAAGCCTGAAAGGCGTAAATGGGAGGAATGTGCTCTCATTTTCACCTCCATTAATTTTATCGGGTTGGCGTTTACGTTTAGATCGTAATTGCTGGAAATGCAGAGGGAAGGAGAGGGCAAATTGCCCTGTTGCTCCCTGGTTGATCAGCTGCAGGGATTCTACCTTTTTTAAAGCCACATATATAAGAAAAGGTGCTGACATGTAGTGTGGTGTTGGGCTTGGGCTGAAAACATCTTTTATTTTGTACTGGAAATGTTATTTGCTTTGTTAGAGGGAATTGGTGAATGAGCAATTGCTGAGGCTGCACAGAAAGGAGAGATTCCCGCTAGCAGCCAGGTGCAAAATGTCTCAGCCTTCTGAAGCATCATAATGTGTTGTATTTGCATGAACTTTTTGAGCCAGCTTTTCAAAAGCAAACAGAATTACCAACTCTGTTTGGTTTTCCCCAGCCAGCTGATGTAGGGAATTGTAGATGAATTGAGAGCAATGGAACCTTTTCAGGGGGCAGTGGGAAACAACTTGGTTGGAAAAACCTACCCCTAGCTGAGCAGGTGGTGGGCCCACGGTTGCCTGTTTCCAAAGAGAAGCTCTATATGGCTATTTTAAACTCCATACAGAGCTTGCTTTAGGATTTGTACATTTTAATGTCCTGCTGCCTTTTCCCTTGCTGCCACAAGTCTGAAATGGCTGGTGGGAATTCCTGTACTGCCCATGCTCTTCAGGCTTGTAGTGCACTTATTCACGGTTGCTGATGTTAATACAAACTCAAATATTTTCTTACCAAACCCTCCCAGCTGAACTCTGCCTCGGTGCTGTTATCCTTTGTGCAAGCCCATGTCCTTTGCGAAACGTGGCCCGCAGCTTCCACCTGCTGTTCAGAGCCAGAACGGCAGCTCTGCCCTAAGCCCAAGAAAATAAAAACCATGGAATATCCCGAGTTGGAACCCACAAGGATCCTGGAGTCCAGCTCCTGGTCCTGCACAGGACCATCCCCAAGAATCCCACTCGGGCCTCTGGGTGTTCCCCAAACGCTTCCTGAACTCGGGCAGGCTTGGGACTGTGACCACTTCCCTGGGAGCCTTTCCAAATATTAATGCAAATTTCAATCCCAAGTGCTGCAAGTTGAATGAGATGAAAGTGGAATTTGAGTAACAATATAAAGCAGGTCGTGCTAAGGCTTTTGGTTTGGCTCAGATTAGTATTTGATGTGTTTTCCCAGAACTTGGATAGAAGAGGTGATTTCCACTGCTCAAATGAGGCAGTTTGTAGCTGTTTTAAGAAGGGTTTTACACAAGTATGTTGTTCTTCTCTTTTCCAGCTAAAAACCACAGTGACACCCAAGTGTTCTTCTACCTGTGGATTATCTTCTGTTTCATCAGCTCTTGCTATACCCTCATTTGGGACCTGAAGATGGACTGGGGTCTCTTTGACAAAAATGCTGGTGAAAATACCTTTCTCCGAGAAGGAATTGTCTACCCACAGAAAGTGCGTATGCAGCCTGCTCTTACCTTCGGGACAGCCTTGTAACATTTTAACCAAACTTGCTGAGTTTAGAGCATGTTGCAGTTGGCCACTTGAATGCTACAGGCTGGGATTTTCCAGCAGTAGAGCTGGTTTGTTTCCAAGAGATCATTTCTGTTCCTTTCACCTGAGTTTGAGCAGCAGGTTCTGTAGCTTCCCAAAGGCCTGATGAGGTCTTTTGGGTGCAGGAGGTGTTTGCTGAGCTGTTTTGTTCTTGTTGTTCCTCAGGCATACTACTATTGTGCCATTGTAGAAGACGTCATCCTGCGTTTTGCGTGGACCATCCAGATCTCCCTCACCTCCATGCAGATCTTTCCCTACGCTGCAGACATCATTTCTACTGTATTTGCCCCACTTGAGGTGTTCAGGTAAGGCTGCTGAGCAGCTCGTTTCTCTGGGATTTGTGTTCTGTACTTTTTTGTTCTGTAGCTTCAGGATGGGGTGGAAGCACCTGGATGCTTGGATGTGGAACATACTGGTTTTTATTTCAAGGATTAACAGGAATATTTAATCCTAACAGGGTGAAGAAAGGAGTAGGGGGCTCTGCCACACTGTGGTTCACACTAACCTTGCAGTTCCTTCTGAACTGTGACATAATCTTGAGGTTTTACCAAATTTCTCCTTGAAATTTCCAGCTGAAACTTCACTTGATCCTCAAGTTTCCAATTTTCAAACCTCTGCTTCTTTCCCAAATGCTAATTTGCATCCTGTGTCGATTTGGACCCTGCCAGGTTCTGGGACCTTTCAACACCTTTACTGTGACTGGAAACCCACCCCCACATCTTCCTGGGAAGAGCTTGAAGCTGACCCTCACTCCTGTAGATGCTGCTGGAGGTGGCCTTTGGCTTGTAGTGCTTGGTGCCTCCATGCTGTCCATATTAGAGCTGTCAGCATTAGGATAGGGAATAAGCCTGACAGGGGAAAGATGTTGCAGCAGGTGCTGCTGTTAGTCCCTGGATGTGGGTTTTTCATCTTCTTTTTTCTGTTAGAGCTGGGATTAAATGCTTGGGAGACGCAGTTTGTGTTCGGACTCAGATGTTTATTAATTCTTACCTATAGTACAGTCTCACAAGTTGTGAGTTCTGGCTAACAAGGTAGGAAATGGCTCTGTCTCTTAACTCTTTCCAAGGTCTTTTAACTACACATTTTCCAATTATGAAATGACACCTAGGTTATTTTTATTTTTAACCCAATAACCGAACACCCGTGGTCTGCAATGCAGATTTTTCTACTCAATTACAAAACACCACCCAGACCCATGAAGAAGGAGAAAGAAAAAGAACTTAGCCAACACCCTAAATCCTCTATCTTGCCTTATGTATATTACTGTATTCTTAAGCCTTAAACTCTTAAGTATTTCACCCTGTGATATCACACACTTCTATTCAAACTCCACACCCATAATCCCAGTGCTATCACTCAATTTTGGAAGCCTTTTCTACGGCCTCAGGTCACATGCCGTGTTTGCTTGGGGGTCAGTGCCTGTCAGCACAGAAAGCCTAAAAATTCTCAGCTTCCAGGGTTCCAACACCTGGATGTGTCTCCAGGTGCACATCCCAGTGTTGCATCGTGTGGCAACAGTGTCCAGGGAGGTTACAGCTGCCGGCAGAGAAACAGAGACAAGTCTCTTTTGTTAAGCTCGAAAATCCATTTATTCCTCCCACCCTGGGCCGAGGAGGGGGTGATAACGATGAGAGGGAGCAGGGGCAGGGTTGTGGGTTTTATAAGGTATTGCAGAGGAGCGGGATTTGGTTCAAGGGAGGAGATAACACAAGGAGAGTAAGATCAGATTTCAGCCTCCTCAAAACGGGAGCGCTCCACATCCCAGCGCTTCGCCAAACGCAGCGAATGCCTCTAAAAGGGGAGCTCGGTCGGTGACTCCCCCTTTTCCTCTCCACCCATCCACGCAGGAGGTTTGTGTGGAACTTCTTCCGCCTGGAGAACGAGCACCTGAACAACTGCGGCGAGTTCCGCGCCGTCAGGGACATCTCGGTGGCGCCGCTCAACGCCGACGACCTGACGCTCCTGGATCAGATGATGGACCAGGAGGACGGCGTCCGCAACCGCCGCAAGAACAAGCAGTGGAAGCGCAGCCTCAGCGTGTCCCTGCGCAGACCCCGCCTCGCCTCACAGTACGTCTGGCCTCTCCCTGCCTCGGCATCCTGCCCTGCAGCTGTTGGTAGTGCCTGCTGGGCATTTAGGATTCTCCCTGGATTGGGAATCCTGCAAAGATTTCAGCCAAAGGGTGGGCAGGTTCTGTTGGTAAAGGAGCATTCCTCTCTCTCTCTCTGCCAGGGGATTGATTCGTCTCTGATGCATATTGGGGTTCTGGTGAACTGTCAGAAAAGGGAGTTCCCTCCTTACAGGGGTCCCCTCCTGCAGAAATTGTCTGCCACAGGTTATAAATGCAAGCTGGAGGAGAGGTTTTCCTCAACCAGACTTACGAAAAAGAGGGAGAGGGACTCTTTACACCTCGTAGTGACTGAAGGGGCAGTGGTTTTAAACTGACAGAGGGCAGGGTTAGATTAGATATTAAGAAGAAATTCTTCTCTGTGAAGGTGATGAGGCCCTGGCACAGGGTGCCCAGAGAAGCTGTGGCTGCCCCTGGATCCCTGGCAGTGTTCAAGGCCAGGCTGGATTTGGCCCTGAGCAATGTGGTCTAGTGAGTGACATCCCTGCCTCTGGCAGGAGGGTTGGAACCAGGTGATCTTTAAGGTCCCTTCCAACCCAAACCATTCTATGATTCTGTATTATTCCAGTTATTCATTGGTTAAGGTTCATGCATAGGATCTCAGACTCCTTCCTCTCTCAAATCCAAATCCAAACCCATACATTTTTTTTCTTCCCACCCACCATTCTTGCACCCCACCCTGCACCCCAGCCCCTGTGGCTGTCCCACTGTGTGTTTTCCCTGCAGTGCCTGTGTTGCTGCAGTGTCCTGTGTCCCTGCTGCCCTGGGGGCACAGCTGTGGAGCCCTGCCCTTTGGCCAGGGAACGAGCCCAGGCTCCTCAGGGATGCTGAGGCACAGCGGGTCAGGAGTGTTGTGCAATCCCTGCAGCACTGCCTGGGCGGGGTGCGAGGAGGAGGAGGAGGAGGAGGAGGAGGAGGGTGTGCTCTGGCCTCAGGGCTGTGCTTGGCTCTTATCCCTGCACGGATGGGACCAATACCAACAACCTTTGGGGTGGCTGCTAGGGAATGAAAAACGTTATGCAAAGGGAATGTGTGCCAAAGCCTGGTGGAATTCCCTCCAGCCATGCCCATTTACCCCTCAGACATGCACTGAGTGGAGATGTGCCAGGGATATCCCTAAAGAATTATGATTATATTATTATTTCCATTCCTTGCTGCAGCCCAGCAAAGGGAGATGGAGCAGGAACACCCCTCTGCATCCTGCAAGGGTTTGGTGGATTTTTGTGGGGAGGGCTGGGAGGGTGCCCCACACCCAGCAGTGCTGTGTCCCCAGCCCTGCCACAGCCTGGCAGGTGACACTGGCCATGGGCAGAGTGGGCAGTGCCACAGGAGGAAGATGCTGAGGGACATCTGGGGCATCTTGACAAGGCTCTGCTATTCCCAGGGAGAGTGGGAGGGTGTGAAACAGTTCCAGTAGATTGTTTATTCCTCCTCTGCATAAAAAAGATTTTTTTTTTCCTTTTTTCCATTCCCCAAGTGTGTTTGCTGTCTGTGTGTCATTCCAGGAATTCCTTCTCCCCAGTGAGTGTTTTGTGTTTTGTTTTGTTCCAGGTCCAAGGCTTCTGACACAAAGGTATTGATAGAGGACCTAGCAAACGAAGTGAACACATGAGATGGCCACGTTCTCTTATTCCACATCCTTTGTTTTCTCGTTCTGTTCCCCTCTTCCCTGAATAACCCGAGCTCTGGTACAGATCCAGCTGAAAACAGGAGAAAACACTGAACATGTTTTCTGAGCTCTTCCAGACCAGATCCTATGGACTCCAACAAGCTCACTGTGTTTCATTTCTTTTCTTCTGGGTTAATTTTAATGTTCTATTTTAAACAAACAAACAAATAAAAAAAAATATTTTACTTTGTTTTGCCAATAAAGAGGACAGTTCAGGAAAGAAGGATTGTTTACAGTCTCAACAAGGACATACAAACCTTATCTGGATAACGAAGCATCATAGGGACTCCCTCATGGGACAGTGCTGAGAGCACACTCAGTTTCTGCTTGGCCCGGTTTTGACTGGTTGAAACCGGACTTTTTTAATCCAATTTTTTTTTTTCGGTTGGGTATTTTTTTTTTCTTCAGTTGTTTGTTTTTTTTCCTTCATATCCAGCGCTGAGGCACTGGCTGCACTTGCAGGGAAAGTGCACTTAGAGCAGTATCTTCATTCATGAAGCTACTTTTTAATTTGATGTAACTTTTCTTATAATTTTTTTGGAAATATGATGTATGTGTTGCATATAGTTTTCACATTATTTATGAAACTTAACAACCATATGAGAGTGATTTTGAGTCCTGTGCAATGAAGGTTGTAACAGTAAAACAAAGTGGGGAATGTAGATCTCCATCTCCAGGGTTGTGGGGTGATGCCCCTGCAAAATACCCCTCTCGTGAGACAACTTGCACCTGTGTGTACCTTCTCTCTCTTTTATTTCATTTTAATTTTATTTTAAACCAAAGTTTCTCTTTCTGATATATTTTTTTTAGCTGCTGCTACTGCTTCTGGGCATGTCTCTGGTGCTGGTTCAAAGCCAACTTCTCCACGTGTGAAAGTAGTGCAGATGATCCTGAGGAAAGGAGAGTTGGTTCCCACCAACAGCACAAAACACTGGGTGAACAAAGGCTTTGGAATTTCATTCTCCAGATCCAAAAGTACTTTTCAAAGCCTTTAGGTGTGTCATGAGGGCATCTCAGTCTGAGCAGGGAGCTTTTCAGGAGTTCTGCAGCCCAGCAAAGTGGGATGAGGTGAGGATGGTGACAGTTCTCATGGGACAGCCATCATCAGGCTGGGGTTGAGGAGTGGTGCTATGTTTCAGGGAGCATGGAAAGAACTGTGGTGTGCCCACCTGATGGGGAAGGTGAGGTGGAAAACAGCTCTTCTGTGGCTTCTGGTTTAGCAAAAAGCCTCTGTTTGGGCACTGTCCAGCTGCTCTGTCCCTTGACTCATCTCATTCTCCCAGTTTGGGAAGTGGGACACTGGTAATGAACAGCTGAGCAAATTATGTTGGAATAGAGATGTGAATTCTCTTGGTCTCCTTGGTCTCCCCTCCTCCTGGGAGCGAGCCATGGGAGCCTCAGAGTCCTGTCATCCTTCCCTTGGCACACCTTGTTCTCTGTGGGTCTGCAAGGGAAGGGTGAAACTCCTGAAGGAGGATCCTCACCTGGCTGGTGGCAGCGTGGGCGATGGAATTGCAGGAATCTCTCCTCAGTTGCTGTTTGGTGGTTGTTTCCCTTAATCAGCACAGTGTCTCCCAGGGCTGCTCTGTTGCGTTTCCTCAGTTTGCCTGCTGTGCCTCTCGCCCAGAGGAACTGAAGAAGGAAATTTGGTTCTCTCCATTGAATTGGAAATAGATTAAAACCCCCTTGTGGAGTTGCTCCTCTCATCTCCCTTCATGTGGGGCTGCTCTGGTGGGAGCAGAGCCAGATGAGCCAGGGCTGTGCTGTCCATGTTCCCTGGATTCCTGTATTTACCACCCTTAGGTCAGTTCATGCATAAAACAGAGCATTCCCGTTCACATGGAAGTGGAGTCTGGGATATAAAGCCCCTTTAAATATTTCATGTTCCTGTTTTGCATTGGTGCCGTGTCCAAACCATGTGTAGGTATTTCCAGCAATGGGGAATGGAGCCATCCCTGCCTGGGGAGCTCAGGGGAGGGCAGCTGCACTGGGAGGGGAGGCAATCCAAAATTATTTGGATTCATTCAAGTCAAGTAACACCTCTGGGTGTTACTTAAGCAAGTGGGATTTTTATACAAGCTTTACTAGTAATTATCTTCCTTTCAGAGGGAAATTAAAAATACAGAGAGACATTGTGAGCAGTTTGGTTGAGTGGAGGGTGTCCCTGCCCATGGCAGGGGGTTGGAACTCTGTGGTCCTTAAGGTCACTTCCAACCCAAACCATTCCATGGTTCTGTGGTTTGGAAGTGATGCCAGTGCCCTGGGAGCACTCTGCCTTCCTCAGCTGGGCTGGGGAGGGCAGGGCATGGCTGGGTGACCTGTGTCCATCTGTCCATCCTGCTGCTGCACCCTCTGCTTCCCAACCTGGCGGGGAGGGTCAGGTTGCAAGTGATTAAATTATTACTCTCTAGTTGACCCAAATCCTTATGGGAAGCAAGAATTCGGTGTGTCCATTTCCTCTGCTCCTTGCTCTGCTCTTTCTCTTCCCTTTTTCTGTCTTTGCTGGCAGGAGAAGGAAGGAAAGAAAAAAGGGAGGTGGCACGCTATGACGAGCAAACATTATCTCCTAAAATAAAACATTGTCCCTTTTGGCAGTGGAGATGCTGTCTCGGGGGAAAGCAGCCTGAATTCCCAGAAGTGTGGCTTTTAAAGGCTCCTCTAGCTCCCAGCCCTGCCTGTTCCCTCCCTCCCAGAGATTTCTGAGAAATCAGGCGTGCAGATTCTTCCTGAGAGCGAGCACTAAAGCCGGGATGGCTCCACGTCTACGAGAACATCTGGCCAATAAAGGGAGACCTCATGAAGCAGAACAGATGGTGGGAGAAAATAGCCCTGTCGCTCCTTGGGAGCAGCAGGAGCCAGGGGAGTGGGGACAGGCCCAGGGTGGCTTCATTTCCTGAGCTGGGCTTTGCTCGTGGGTGCTGGAAAACACTCCCAGAGGGAGAGCAGCAGGGTGGCAGCGCAGAGGGACAGGGCAGTGTTAAAAGGAGCTGAGGGTGAGGGGTTTCTCCACTGATTTAAGTTGTTGGGATGCAGCTGGATGGGAAGTGGAAGGTCTTCAAGCTCTGGCTTTCAGGTGTTGGGCTGTGCCTCGTGACTCAGTGGAGGCTGAGTTGTCCAGCTCTGAGGATGGTGTGGAGCTGCCTTGGTCTGCTGAAACCCCTTAGGATGGTGCAGTCTGGGGAGAGGAGGTGCCACACTGGGGCATTTGTGACTTTTGGAGATTCCCTTTGAACTTGCTTCTCCATGCTGATTGCCTCCTGCTTTCCATCCTGCCGTGCCCCTGGGGATTTTGGGGCTGCAGGGGGTGAGGTGTTGCAGCATCCAGAGGTTATTTGCTGGCTGGGGTTCCCCGTGTGGCTTTGGGATGGTGTCACCAGAAACACCAGGTCCCTGTGCTTGGGCAGGACAATGCCTTGTGCCATGGGTGTGTTCCAGTCCAAGAACTGGGATCTTTGGGCTCGGCAAGCAGGACTGGGAGCTTCTCCAATGAGAACCGATGCTGTCCTAGCGCATTTTAAAAGAAATGTATTTGCAGCACTCCTGGCTGCAGTCTGTGTATCCAGTGAGTTCCTACCTCTCTCATCCAGGTGCATTCCCAAAGTCAGCTGGTGTTCATCCTATGCCTTTCCCAACCCTGCTCCTGGCCCTCCTCATCCTCTCAAGTGTCTTTGCTGTTTGTCTGATTCCAATGAAAGGGGTCAGCTGGCAGCAGCCTTCAGCATGAACATCTTGGAATGGGAGAGATCTCGGGTGGAAATCTCAGCAGAGCTGGATCCTGCTGCTCCTGCTTCCCTGAAAACCCTTGTGCTGCTTGTTCTGCCTCTGTGCTGGCGCTCAGCTGTGGCAGACAGGGAGGGGAAGCACATTCCTGGTTCAGGAGATAACAATCCCTGGGGATTTTACTTCCAACGAGCAGTGTGAAGCCTTTGCTGTGTTTTGAAGGGCCCAGTGGATTTGGCCTTGTCCTGCAGGGATGCTGCTGTGCTCTGCTGTGTCCCCAGCATCAGGCCACGTGCTGGGAAGTGTCCTGGGGCAAGTTGGGGACACAAAAGCCACTTTGCTACCGTGCTGCATCCCGACTCCGTGTCCTCCCTCCTCTCCTCCGCCCTTCTGCTTTGCACTCGCAGGGGGAAGGTGATCTTCTGCCTTAAACAGTATTATTATTTTTTTAATTTACATTTTTATTCCAGAAGGCAATCAGATTGTTTTGTCTCTTTGGGAAAGAGGGGCTGGGGCTCCTGGGGGAAGAGTGGGAAATCCCTACGGTACCTCTGCAGCAGTCACGGCTGGGCTCAGTGGCTGTCACCTCATCAAACCTTGCCTCCTTTACATGACCCCAATCCCAAACTCTGCACCTTGGGGGGCGAGCGTCCCCTGCTGCCACCGTGGGGCTAAACTGGGGTGTCACCATCCTTGAGGGGTTCTGTCCGTGCTGCAGCACCCCGGGAAAGGGGCACAGCACGGGATGTCCCCGATGGTGACACCCCAGCCCTGCTCTGGTGGGAGCCAAAGGCTGCCCCGGCAGAACGGGCAGGAGGCACCAGCCCTGCCCTGACAGCCCCTCGAGCTCTCGAAACCAAATGGCAAACTCTTCACTCCAGAGGAGAAATTGGGCATCCTGGTAGAACTTGCGATGACCTCTCCACCCCGCAGGTCCCCGTGGCGAAGGATCGGCGCTTGGGAGGGGCCCGGGGTGGAAATGCCAAAGCTCCCCCCGGGTCCCGCCGCCGCCTTCCTCTCCCCCTCCCCACTGTGTTGGTCTAAATGATCTTTCTATGAAGCCCTGTAGATGTCAAAAGTAATTATGGAGTGTGATTAGTCCTCTGTGGGTGCTTTCTTTCTTCCCCCCCTCCTTTCTCTTTTGCTATCCCCTTCTCCACTCTTCTGTTTTGGCTCAGTGGAAAAGGTGAGGACAAAGAATTGCCGCTTGCTTGGACTCATGATGTATCTGTGACTGCGCTATTAGCTGTCTCCTCCTTCCTCCCCCAAATGGATATAATTTTTGAAGTGTGGAATTCCCTTCTTGATAAGTAGGTTTAAAAAAAAAATACTGCACAATGTGATACTGTTTCATAGTTTCTAGGTGGTTGTATAAAGCAAAGTTACTGTGATTGTGTTTTTTTCAAAGGAAAAAGTGATTGGTTACGAAATCTGTCCTTTTTTCATTATTACAAGCTCTTTGTTTTCCAATGATCTGATGGCTCTTTTGTCCCTGCTGTGTGTGTGTGTCTTCCCAAGTCCCACCCCTGTGCTGCATCCACCCGTGGAGCATTGGCTCCTGCTGCTCCTGCTCTCTTGGGAGCTGTGGGATGTCGCTGGTGGCTGGAGGTGGAGGACATCCATGTCCTGGGAGGAGGTGGAGGTGCTTGGAGGAGGGAAATATCTGAGGAGGGGTTGGAGGTGGGCAGGAAGGGCTCACAGGAAGCAGCCCAGGGCTCACACCCAACTTGCCAGGGGCTGTGCTGGAGGAAACCTCCTGCCCGGACTGTGCTGTGCTGGCCAAAGGCTCGTGGTCCTTTTGAGAGCCTCTGGTTGCCTCTCTCCAGTCCAGGCTGGTGTCCTGCCAGCACAGTGGGTGACCAGAGGCTGAGCAGCCCAGCCCCAGGGTTGTCTGGGGTCTCTGCTTTTATTTTGCTCTTTAAATCTCTTCATTGCCTCTTGCAATCAATCTCCCTCCAGATGAGAGCCCAGTGCCTTGAAATCACTCTAAGCCTGTTGCTGCTCACAGCAGCCGCTTCCCGGAGGTTTAATCCCAGCCACGGCTCCCTGCTGGCATTCCCTGGCTGGTGGCAGGAGCCTGGCTGGTGGCAGGAGCCCTCCTGCTGCCCTTGCTTTGGCACCTCACCCCAGCCCGATGGGGACATCTCCCAGGCGTGTGTCACCTCCAGAGCCCAGGCAAAGGAGCCAGGATCTGTTTCAGGAATGGTGTGCAGGTAAGGATTGGGTCACAGGGGAGGTTGGACCCCAGTACTGGGGGCCTGGGCCAGGATGGTTCCTCTGCCCTGGGCTCTTCCACACAAAGCTGACCCTTCCTGCCTGGAAGCAGCCGGGGGAAGATGCTCAGTCTGTCCCCCTGTTGTCACCCCTGGTGAGGAAGGATCCCTTGGGCTCAGGTTTGGCCATGATGGGGGCCCCAGAGCCACCGGGGTGGCCAGAGACATTTTAAGAAGATAAAAGTGATTTCTTGCTGCTCGTGCTGGCAGGGGCCGGTGCGGCCAGAGCCAGGAGGATTAAAACAATTTCATAATCCTGGTGATTTCCTTTTGATCGGGATTATGAAACCAATCACGAATATCAAAAGCCACAGCTTAAAGCGACAGCCGGAGCGGGGCCGGGACGCCCCGGGCCCCCTCGGACCCCTGGTGCCCCCGGGGACGGCAGCCCTGGCACCCCCAGGTAAGCGCTGCCCACCCGGGATCCTCGTCCTGCCTGGGGGGGCCTCGGGATGGGGCGGGATGGGGGGTTTGGTGCGTGGGGCTTGCCGGGTTTAGGGGCAGCGATTGTGAATGGATGCACCGAGCTCGGCTCCCACCGCCCTCCTGCCTGGAAACGCCGCGGCCCCGGCTCGCCGTGGGTCCGGGCAGGATTTGGCCTCCGGGAAGCAGAAGAATTTCGCACAGCTGCAAAGGTGTGATGCTCTGAGGAAGGTGCCGAGAGCCGGCGGGCTTTGCTGCAGCAGAAATCCCTCTCGGCACCCAGGGAAGGGGCCCGGCTTCGCTCCGCCGCCTCCCCAGCCCGCAGCGCAGACAAAGGACATTCCTGCGGGAGGGCTGAGGCAGAGCCCCCCGTCCCTGCTGCTGGGTTCCCCTCCTGCGGAGTTCCCGCGGTGGCAGCGCGGGGTCACCCCCATGTCCCCAGCGTGGCCCTGCGGGGACCGGGCGGGCCGGGGCCGGCTTTGGCCCGGTGCCCCAGCGTGGGGTGCGCGGAGAGGAGGAGGAGGAGGAGGAGGAGGCCGGGGCGGGAGGCAGGGCCAGCCACGGCCCCACAGCCCAGCCAAGCGGCTGAGCTCGGGCTCGGCTGGAGGGGCCGGGATTTGCTGGTTTGGCCGTTTGTTTTCTTTTTTTTTTTTTTTTTAATTTCTTTTTTTCCCCTCCCCTGCTTCCTTCCCTTCTTCCGCTTTCTTCCCCTTCTTCCCAGCCCTCTCCCGATGGTGCTCCGGGGGTAAGGACAGCCCTTGCATCCCGCCCGTGGCCCCGTCCCACTTCAGCCTGGGGCTGTGGGGAGCTGGGCGGCGATGGGGCTCGGGGGTGTCACGGCGATGCTGCCGCAGCCCCGGGCACGGGGGAGGCTCCTCCGGGGGTACCAGCGGGGCCAGGATGCTCCGGGCGGGGTGCAGGAGGGCAGCGGCACCGTGGTGTCCCCGGGACGGCGAGGCGGGCGCAGGACAGTGCCACGTGTGGCCCCGGGGCCGGGGCGGAGCAGGGGCTGGCGTCTGTCTGGTGGCACCGAGTTGTCGCCGGGAGGGATTTCTGTTCTGCGGAGGTTTGGGGCCCTGGTGTAGCTCGGAAAGTGTCAGTTCCCTTCGGGGTTTCTTGCCGGGTGCCCCAGGGTACCTGGAACAGGGCGGATGGGCACCCGCTCTCCTGCCCAGCCTCTGCCACCCGCTTTGGGGAACCACCGATCCCCCATGGCTGCCGTATTCCTCCTGCTCCCAGGAGGATACCGGCAGAGTGTCCTCGCTCTGGGGTGGGTGGGTGGCCTCGTGCTGTGTCACCTCCCAGTCCCCTGCCCCTCCAGGCACACGCCGGTGGCATTGCGTGCATTTACCCCCCCCTCCGGGGCAGGTGAGACGATGCCCTTTGGCAGGCACCGGGGTGGCTGCGAGGGCAGTGCGGGGGTCACGCTTGGCCTTTCTCCCTGCAGGACTGATGGAGGGGAGCCCTCCCGCTGAGGCGCGGCGCCCCCCGCGGGCCCCCCGGCAGCACGGCCAGAGCGGCGGCCGCAGCCCTGCCCCGCCCGAGCGCCCCGAGGCCGCCCGCGGCCCCCACGCCGTCCTGGAGGGCAAAGTGAAGGCGCTGAAGGAGAAGCGGGGCGGGCGGCCCGGGACCCCCGCGGCTGCCCCCGAGCGCCCCTCGCCCAAGAAGCCGCGGGCCCGGCGGGGGAAGCCGGGGGCAGAGGCGGAGCCGCGGGCTCAGCTCCGCACATACCTGACGGACGGGCTGCTGGATGGAGGGGAGCCTGCCCCTGGCAGCCCCCCGGCACCCCGGCCCGGCACCCCGGGGCTCTGGAGGGTCCCGGCACCCCGGGGAGATGTGCCGGGAGGCCCCGAGCTCCCCCCGGACAAGGGCAGCAGGTCCTGGCGCTCTGCCTCCATCCATGACAGACCCTCCCGGGATGAAGAGACCCCAACCCCGCTGCGGGACCGGGGGCGTCCCTCCGTGTCCCCGCCCGGGGCGGAGAGCTGGGAGAGGCTCTCGCTGGCGGAGCGGGTGGAGAGGAACCGGCGGCTGCTGCAGGAGGTGCTGGGCCTTGCTGCACCCGGTGTGTATTTTGGGAAAGTGGTGGCTCTTTCAGGACACCTGGGGGAAGTGGGAGGGAAAGCCTTTGGGATGATGGGAGTCCTCAGGGCCATCCTGCAGCTCCCTGCTGCCTCGCACCCCAGGGCTGGCCCATCCCCTTCACCGGGATGTAGGAGATGCTCATGAGATGCTCTGGTGATACCAGTCAGTCCCTTCTGGTGTCCTGGTGAGGAATTTCACTGCTCAAAGCAAGAGCAAGAAACTCAGTTTCTGGGACACACCAGGTCTGTGAGCAGCACTGTCACTTTGCAAGCTGCCAGCATAAAAGAGAATTAATTCCTCCTTTGGTAGCATCTGCCCCAGTGACCCCATGGCCCCATCCCCTCAGTCCCACACCTACAGCCAGGTGCTGTTGCCCCACATTCCACTCCTTTAGGGTCTCCCAGAGCCAAACATCTGGGAGAACCCTGTGGAGGGTGTTGGGATGGGATAGATGGGGGTGCTATCAGGAGGATGGTGGCTGCCATCCAAACCAGGCTAATGCCTTGCCCTGCCCTGCATTTCAGAGATGCCAGCGAGTGATGGGGACTGGGACTCGGGGGTTTCGCTGCAGGATGCTGAGGGCTGCAGGTAGGTCACTCTCAGTGTGGCAGGAATGGACTTTTCCCTCTTCTCCACTTCCCAGTCTTGTATTTTAAATGCACCCTTTGAAGCAGCTCCAGGGAAGGGCTGTGGGGCAGCTGGTGAGGGAGTGTGGCTGGGCTCCAGTGTGTGACAAGGGATGGGAGCTGGGTGTCCCCCTGGTGTCTGATACCCTGCCAGGATGCCAGGGCAGGAAGGGAACTGGGGAAGAGGATGGGACAGAAATTTTCTCCAGGTGCTTAAGAGGATCGAGGCGGCAGGGGTGGGTAATCTTGTTGGACTAATGAAAAACCTTAAGAGGTGTGGACTAAAAATAAGGAGGTGGCATAGGCAGGTGAGAGGCTGGGGACTGCACAGGGTGGAACAATGAGTGGGGAAAGACCCCCAGTATTGTGGTCACTGGCTCTGCTCTACTCTGGCAGCTGGATCAGTGATGGGGGTGCAAGGCAGAGTCGGGGATGCAGCACCTCCTGTGAGCAGGGCAGCCAAAGCCTGGGGGAGGCCTGGGCCTCCCACAATGCTGCTGTGGGGGGCCAGCGTATGCCCACCATGCTGCACTGAAGAGGTTAAGGCCAGGCTTCCCGAAGAGACTGCCTGAGCTGATTATTTTAATCAGGAGGATTAGGGCCATGGCCAACCGGGAAGACAGTGCTGCAGCAGGGAGAGAGCTGACAGGTCCCTCATCCTGCAGTCAGAGGGGGCTGGGGGTGCGGGGAAAGGCCCCCTGCAAGGAAGGGAAGGCAGCAAGACAAGGTCAGGGGGTCACCCCAAACCCACCTGCCTCCCCACCACCGCGGGATTTACACCGGTGGGGATGGGAAGCGGTGCCTGCCCCATTTCCCTGTCCCCCTCCGGGATGCACAAAGCACTGCCTCGGCTGAGCCTGCACCCAAGCTGTGTGGGTGCCGAGCCGCCCCCAAAGTCTCCCCTGGCACAGGGATGAGGGGTGCCCGCCCGGCCGCCCCCGCCGCCAGCCCGCCCATGAACGGCGGCCGAGCCCGGTTTTCCCCGGGCAGAGCAGCCTCGCCGTCACTGTTAAAGCGCGTCTAATCCCTGTTATTTTTTCCTAATCCCCCTGCCCGCTGCAGGGCCTTTGTCTCCGGGCAGGAGCTCGAGCTGAGCCCGCGGCACGAGCAGGCCAAGCAGCTGCTGCAGCGCGCCCGCATGAAGGCTCGGACGAACCCGCTGCGCGCCAGCCACGACATCCTCCTCCTCCCTGCCACCGCCCCGCGCCCCAGGTCAGTGCCACCGCCTGCCCCGCGGTGTCCCCAGGCCCGCAGCCGCCTTTGGGGCACATCACAGCCTGTGTTTGGATGTGTTTGGAGTGGGCACGCGTGTGGAGCGGGATCCGAGCGGCTGCGCGCACCCTGCAGCCTCCCACCCTGGATGTGCCCGACCTCTCTGTGTTTGGGAGGTGTTTGGTTGATTGTGAGCACACCGAGGTGTCAGTGGTGGGAGGACGGCGTTTCCCAGCGGATCGGGAATGTTTTCCCCAGCGAGACTCGCTGCTGGAGGCAGCACCACGGCGGCGTCTCGCCCCGTGTGCCAGGTCATGTGCGATGTGGTGTTCCTGGAATGATTAACCACACACCTCGGGGCAGGGAAGGGGCGATGGAGGTCGAGCCATGGCAGCAGGGAGGTGCCGCAGCCTCCCCGGGTTTCAGCTTCAGGCTGGAGGGAAGCAGGGCTGGACACAGCCGGGGAGCACCGGGCGGGCTTTCCTCCTTACCCCATCTTTGCGCTGGGTTTTTCCCCTCCCGACCCGCTTTCCCAGGGTTGCCGAGCAGCCCCTGCATCTCCCCTGCGTCCGTCTGTCTGTCCCCACGGCAGGGAGCCCAGCGGGAGGCCGAGCGTGGCTCCGCGGGACGGCGGGAGCCTGAGCGACTCGTCCAGCGGGGAATCGAGCTGCGGGCGGCCGCGGCGGCCGCGGGGACCGTCCCCATCCCGCGTCCGCTTCGAGGACGAGTCTGCCCGGGACGCCGAGGTGCGGTACCTGGAGTGGCTGCAGCTGCGGCACCGCCGGGCGCTGGGCTCGGCGGAGCCGGCCGGCAGCAGGCAGCCGGGGGACGGCGCTGGCCAGCCCAAAGCCCGCAGCGGCGACCTCGTGGCCGGGGACAAGTGCAGCGCCTGCGGCTCCTTCCTTGGTGCTGCCGCCGGCCGGGCCACGGACACGCAAGCTGCCCTCGATGTGGCCAAAAGCAGCCCTGCGGCACAAAGAAGCGTCCCAGGGGATAGCAGAGGGCAGAGCGCTGCCCAGACGGAGCCTAAAATCAGGCCTCTGGGCCCCGGAGGGTCCCCACTGTGGATCCTGCCCTCCCGGCAGCGCATCCACACCGAGAGGATCAAGGAGACGTACATCGGGGATGTCACCTATATTGACGAGGTGGACTCGGCCCTGGAGAGCACCGACACCTCCGACGGCTGCCGGACGGACAGCGAGGAGGCGGGACCCCGCAGCCCCCACCTGCGGGCGCACCGGGACCCCCGCAGGGGTCACAGAACTGCCCGCGCTGCTCCGCAGCCAGAGGCCAGGGCCAGGAAGGGAACGTGTGTGGCCAGCGGGGGCCCCGAGGACGGGGACTCGGGTCCGGGCCCTGTTTGCCCTCCGCCACCGGGAAGAACCAGCGGCCGAGAAGATGGAGAACCCCATCGACATCCGGGGGGCAGCAAGGGAGTGGGAAACGCAGCTCGCCCCCCGCAGCAGCCCAGCTCGCCCCTGGAGCCTTCCTCGCAGCTGAGGACCAGCACCCCCATCCCAGGCACCCACGTCTCTGCTCCCCCTCCTACTAAGAAGGCCTGCGCCCAGGTGCCTTGCAGGAAAGCCCTGTTCTCTAGCAGCAGCCGCCAGGCGCCGAGCCAAGCAGTCCGGGGCCCGGAGTCGGATGCTGGCTGCGCCGCCTCAACGCAGCCCGGGGGCACGGCGGGGCCGGCCGAGCGGCGGGGTCCCTGCAGCCCCAGGTGGCTCCCGGGGAGCCCCTTCCGTGCCTTGTCCACCAACAATTGCAACAACACCCACGGGCAGGACGCCCCGGGGACGGGCAGAGGTGAGAGAACCACGCGTGGAGTGGTGGTGGGAGGGTCCCCAATGAAACAGGCGTGTGACTGTCTCACTGTGGTTCCAGGGACAGCGTCACACGCCTCTGCCAGCCCTGTCACCGCCGTGCCCCCGGAGGCTGCTCATCCTGCCGGGGAAGGTGCCGGGATGCCGGGAGCGCAGCCACAGCAGCACCCGGCCGGGAGCGCGGCACTCGGGTGAGTGAGCATGGGCGGCCATGGGGTCCCAAACCGTGCGGCCCTGAGCATCCCTCCCTCCTGGGCACTGCGGGATGCAGCTCCCTGCCTCCAAAAAACTCCCAGAGACCACCGTGTAGGGGGTTACAATGTGTTGCTGTGTGTTTGGGGGAGCTGCGTTTCCCCACATCTGGATCTGCCAGGGGTGTTAGAGCAGACGTGACAGAACTGTTTCGCTGGTGTCGGGTTCTCCCCTTTTGAGGAAAATCAGCCGCCTTGGGGCTTTCCAAGTGCGATCCCGCCAGCCCTGTGCCTGGCACTGCATGTCTCAGCCTGGCAGGAGAGTTCCAAGGGGTGTTGGGTCCTCTGAGCCCCTTGGCAGGATGTGATCTCTTGGGGCAGAGCAGGGGACTGACTTCTGAGAGGTGTTAAACCCCTGAAACAACAAAGAAAACAGGGAGGGAGCCCTTCGGGTCACTTTGGGTAGTGACAAACTTCTGCGTGCTGCGTCACTGCTGCGGGGAGGTGGCTGCCCTCGATGTCACCAGGCACCCCGATCTCACCGTGCTGCAGCTCTCAAAGCTGCCAAGGCGGGTGCAGGATGCACCTCCAGCCCAGAGGCAATTGCAGGTCCCCGCGGCCGCCCCACACACGCGGTGTGTGACCACCACGCCTGTCCCCGCAGGGAGCCGGGGAGGCCGGTGAGCCGCAAGGGCAGCAGCGCTTCGGCGTCGGGGCTGAAGAAGCTCCTGTGCAGCCTGAGCCAGAGCACCAAGCAGCGCCTGGGCCGCTTCCGCTGCTACAGCATGGAGCAGCTCCCGGCCCCTGGCGGCTCCCCGCCGGGCGGCCCCGGCGTCAGGAAATCACCGTCCCTGCAGTCCCTGCAGCTGGTGAGCTTGGACATCGCCCCATGTGGGGTGTGGCACAAGGGAAAGGATGCTGGGCTGGGGTGAAGTGGTCCCGAGTATGGATTTATGGCTCAGGCGGTCCTGGAGGGGCGTGGCGGGATGCACCACCCCAAACCTTTTGGGTTTGAAAAGCCTGGAGCCAACTGGGAAGTGGAAGGGGGAAGGAGGGCGAGAGGGGTGGTAGTGGAAGAGCAGATATGCTCGTCCCTCCTCAGCAGTGAGTTGGGGAGTGCTCCAGGGGGGTGGGATGTCCCAATTTCCTCCACTCCCTTGGCACATTAGTGGGTGAAGCAATGTTTGTCCCTATCTCAGCCGGGTGTTTCTCCCCAGGTGTCACCCTTCTGCCAGCCCCAAAAAGCTGCCTCTATCCAGAGCCTGCATTCCCAACTGGGCAAGACACCCCGTGCCAGTGCCTACCTCCTGCCCCAGACCACAGCTGACAGGTAGGATGGGGCCTGGCACATCCCTGCGGTGCCTGGCAAGGCTGTTCTGGGCTGATGTGGTGGCTCGGTGCAGCCAGGGGCTGCATCACTGGGTCTCCAGCACCTTCCCTGCAGTCCCCACTGATCCATCTCCCCTGTCCCCACAGGAAGGGGGGCTCAGGGCCGCAGCGCTCGCTGAGCGTGGAGGACATTGGGGCGCCGGGCCAGCTGCGTGCGGTGGGGCGCGTGGTGGAGGTGTTCCCTGACGGCACCAGCCAGCTGGAGCTGCAGCGACCCCCCCATGGCGCCTTCGGGTTCTCCGTCACCTCCGGACACGGCCGGCCCGACACAGGTACTGTGGGATCATCCCAAAGCCTTGTCCCATGCCAGGGGCCAGCTTGGGCACGGGTGGAGGGGGTTGCTCCATGGCTTTGTTTGCTCTGGAGCCCCAGAGAGGTGAGGCGGGTGGGGGGACGCTGCCACACAATCCTACGTGTCCATCAGCACTTGGCTTGGGACACGCTGCCCACGTCAAAGGCTGTTTATCACAGGTTTGTTTCTGTGCAGCCCCTGGGCGCAGGCAGGGCTCTCACCCATGCCTGCTCCCTCCACAGGTGTCTACGTGCAGGAGATGGCGGATGCCGGCACAGCCAAGCTCTACGCGGGGCTCCTGGGCGTGGGGGACGAGATCCTGCAGGTGAACGGCGCGGCCGTGTCGGGGCTGGGGCTGGCCCGCATCCGCCAGCTGCTGCTCCAGGCGGACACCCTGACCCTGCGTGTGCTGCGGCACCGCCCCGCACCACGGTAGCCCCGGCACGGCTCCTGCAAAGTCCAGAGGGAGGAGGAGAATGTCCCAGGGATGTCCCAGGATGCTGCAGAATGGCACAGCATGGACCAAGCTGCCTCGCAGTGCCAGGACCTGCCCAGCTCCTCTGCAGTGGGGACAGATGGCTTTCCTTGTCCCCTGGGAGACAGTGTGGGGCCAAGGAGCCCCCCAAGTGCGGAGGACAGGGGACAGCCTGGCCCCAACAGAGCTGGGTGGGTCTGTCCTGCTGGGCACTGGGGTGACCAGCATGGGGGCACCTCATCTCTGTGACCCCAGGAGATGGAGAGCTTCCTGCCAGCATTGCCACCTTGTGCTGGAGGGCTGGTGAGGTACTTTTAAATTATTTCAAACTGAAACGCGAAAATACATCTCTGCACTAACAAAAGTGGCCTTGGATTGTGGCATGGAGGGGCTGGGGTGGTGATTGTGGCTGTGGAGCCTTTGCTGCTTGTTTTCCCATGGCCCTGCTGCTCCACCAGCCACCTCCTGACCGTGCCGTGCTGCTGAGGGGGCCCTAGGCAGGCAGACAGGGAGCTCAGCCACCTGCAGGGCTCCTTGGGGATTTTGAGGGGTTCTTTTTTCCAGCCATGGAAAAGGCAAAACACATCCTTGGAGCGAGAGTCTCCAGCAGCAGTGGCATGGCAGCAATGGCTGCCCTCTGCACAGTGGTATCTCACATCTGGGCACAGCTGCCTGCAGCAACCCCATATCTGGGCACAGCTGTCCACAATGCTGAGGTGACCCCAGAAACTGCAGATGCTGCTTATGCCTCAAATACGAGGATGGTGATGCCTGGCAAATGCTGGTGGGAGAGCTTTTCCCACTCCCTGGTGCCAGGAGACCTCGAGCTTGTCCTGGGAGCAGAAGTCAGGCAGGAAGGAGCAGAGATCTACGCTGCTGCACCTTTATTTAGTGTTAAAGTGAGGGGCACCACCAGCGACAGAAAAGCAAATGTACACAGGGAAAGGGACCAGAGACACTCGGGTGGCTTGTGGTGATGTCAGCAGCTGGGCGATCCCCTGGACAACCAAAGGAGCAGTCCTGCATGGGAGTAATTCCCGAAGGATGCACAACCACGCTGGAAATAACGAGGGGATCAGAGGTGTGCAAACAGCAGCTGGCAGCGAGCCCTGCTCCCCACCCAGACCTGTGCTCCTGGGAGCCTGCTCTTGGACAGGTACAGACCCATCGAGTGGCACAGACACTGCTACAGCCAGCCCTGGAAAGCAGACACCAGCTATTCCCTGCAGGGATGCTCTGCAAGGATAAGGAGCCACTGGAATGGTGAGTGCGGGCGGGCGCCGAGGCACCACGTGTGCGTTATTGACGAGCAGCCGGGCGGGCGGGGAGGCTCCGTCCAGCCCCGCCCGGCTGCGGAAGGCACGGAGCCGCCGGCTCTGCATCCAGCGCCTGCGGGAGAGACAGGGGAGCCACGCACACCTCGCAGGGAGCCACGAAGCTGGGGGGGAGGAGTGTTCAGTCCCGGAGGTAAAGCCGTCTGCTGGAAAGATTCTAAGGCGGGGGGGATCACTGGGGGTGATTTGCAATTTCAGCAGAAGTCTTTGCGTCAGTGCCAATTAACTTCCTCCCCCAGCCCCATCTGGGAGCCATAAGCCAGCCTGTGCTGAGTCTTTTCATGTTTGCAACTCAAAATATGGGAGCAGACTGGAGTAAGAAACCGTTTTTGCTCTCCTCAAGAGTCACCCCCTATCCCACAACTGGTGCTTGCAGCACGGCCCCCCTGCCTGTTCCTCCCCAGTGACACTGACCAGGTGAGCTTTTTTCACCACATTTTTGGTATTGCCCACCTGGCTACTCCAAATTCCCTGTCCAGGGAATCTGACACTGCTGAGACAACTCCAGTGACAAACAGCTGGGAGGTAACAAGAGGACTGGGCAGGAACACAGAAACATGATCTAGCTTCGAATCTCCTGCCTTTTGGTTGCTTACAATGGAGGTGACCAAAAAAATAGTGGTGGGGAAAAATTAAGATATCCTATTTACAAGTTCATATACACTTAAAATACATCACTGTTCCTCTGATCATGTGAGTTGTGCACCCCCAGAGAGAACGTGGCTCCAATGGTCATCAAAAAAATCTTTAAAAGTTTTTTTTCCTTAAAAAAAATAAGTTATTTTAGACCTGACAAATCACTTGCCAAAGGGAAGCAGCTGTTAAACAGAAGCAGTGACTCAGTTATACGAGGGCAAAGAAAGCATCAGTCAATGAGCTTTAGAGGCCTGTATAAGGAGGGAGGCAAGTTTAAAAGCTTCAAGACTCTCCCTCTGTGGCTCATGGCTGATTGCCAGCGCTTGGTGTGCACCATCCCAGGTTTAAAGCTCTGGGGTGTCTGATGGGGCCTGGGTGGCCGATGGCAGGACACAAGACCCTACAGCTCTGCCCTCTGCCCAGCGTAGAGGCCAGGAAAGCTCTGGTAGAACTCACCGTGCTCTCTCGGCAGTGAATTGGTGCTACAGAGCCCGCCCACAGGAGGAAGGGAGGGGCAGGGGGGGCAAGGCGAGGGCTCCCCTCCTTGCCGTGGCTTGGGGGGTTTCGCCCTTCCCAGTAACTCCTGGGGCTGGCACTGGCAATGCCAGTTTGTAATGCTCAGTGAACTCGGTAATTCCTCCCCCTGTCCCGTCCTCCTCAGGGCTCCCTGCTCAGTCTCCACCTCCCACCGGCTCCTACCTGCAGCGGGTGGAAGCGCGGGGGTCAGGCCCCCCTCCAGCTCCATGGATCCAGACCCGGAGCCCGGGCCCAGACGGCACCGCAGCAGGGGAGGAGGCAGCTCCAGCCCCCCACCCTCTCTCTCCGGGGCAGGGGAGATGCCGGTGCAGCCGAGCCACAGTCCCTGAAGGAGCATGGTGAGAGCCGGGTGCGGGTGTTCCTGCCGGGGATCTCTGTGGGTGGACGGAAACGGGAGAGTTTCATTTCCCCGCGCTGCCGGGGCGAGGGGGCGGGCAGGGGGCGTCCCAGGAAGTTCAGTTTTTGTCATCACAGGACAAAAAACAGGATGAGCACCACTAGCAAGATGACGAAGAGGACAACAATTGCACACCACTGCCGTCGATCTAGAAAGAAAAGGAAGCATCAGTCTTCCTGCTTTAGTAGAGGAGCAAAATAGAAGGAGCATTTTTCTTCATGTACTGCTAGGACCCAAATTCAAGCTTAAGCCACAAAAAGCCAGAACAGTTCTTTGGTAGAAAGGCTGTGGCGCTGTATATTGCAGTGAGACATTCTCCTCCAGGATACACTGGGGTTTGGGAACAGCTGTGGGAATTCTGAGGCTTCTTCCCAACCAAGTTCAAACAACTTTGAAAAGCTGTCTCAAAAGCAATTGGGAGGAACAAGCAGAGAGCTGCTGTGTGTGCTGTTCATTCATGGAATAATCTGTTTGCCAGAGGAACAAGAAGGGATTCGGTGAAAGCTGCCCTGAGGAGCTCTGCCAGGAAGAGATTGTGGCGGCTTCCCTTAGGACAGGGCCAGGAATCACGTTTCCCTGGACATCTTTATACCTCCCTGGCTCAACACCACATCACCTCTGGGGGATGATGGTGCAGCAGTGGGGACAGGGCTGCTGGCATCCCCTCAACTCCTAGGCACAGCAGCTACCCCAGAAAGAGCCCTCCAGCTTTCCCTGGCATTGGTGATTCCAGCAGAAATGCTCTTTCACAACACTCAGAAACACTCTGCAGAGCTCCATGGGTTTTCCCAGAGGAAAGGGCAGAGACACAGGGCTCACCCGTGGTTGTGCTGCTGCTGAGCTACTGGTGACCCAAAGTGCACTGTCAGCACTCCGAGTGGTCTCTCTAGGGCTGTATTCTCACTGTCTCATAAATCCCTGGGACAGCCTAATCCTGCAGAGCAGTTTTCCTCCTGGCAGGCTGCTGCCTTCCCGAGGTCCTGGGCACCCAGGGGAGAGGGGCGCTGGAGGAGGCGTTGGCTGGGCACGGTGCCAGGCTCGGAGGAGCCGGCAGCGCGGGACTTCCCGGCAGCCAGGCCAGGCTTCCTGTTTGCTCTGCCCGCGGCGCCCCGCCAGCCCCCCGGCTTCAGGCACAGCCTTATAAGGACTTTTCTGTGGGTTCAGCACAGAATTCAGCTCTTTACCAGCTCCGACAACAGGCCTGCAGGCGCCAGCAGCCTCAGGGCAGGTGGGATTTGGGAAGGGGATTGCCGCAGGCATTCTGGTGCTCAGGGAGGCCACACACGGTGGTGGCCGGTGTTTAATGGCACCTTGACAGCTTTTGTTCCACAGGCAGCCCGGGAAACTGCAGCAGAGCAGGAGGCTGCAGAGCTTCCCCTCCCACCAGCTAGAGGGGGATTTTCCCAGCAGTAGCAGCATAAATAGAAAGGCATCTGTAAATAAAACAAAGGCGAGGGACAGGCAGCAGAGCAGTGTCTGGGCAGGAGCAGCTGCCGGGCTTGGAAGCTTTCCCCTTCTTTCAAGAACTGAGAGCTGCTCCCTCCCCTTGGCTGGGTGGGTGGGAACACAGTGTCCCAGCCAGAAGATCCAAGGGCTTGTCTCTCCCTTTCCAGGACTAGATCCCACTTCCCAGGACCTACCACTCGTCATGTGAGACACTTTGGCGAGCTTCTTCATGACGTTATCAAGGCGCGACTGAGTGCTGTCTAACTCGTGGGAGAAGTCATCCAGCATCCTGAGGACACAGAAGCAGGGCACGGGTCAGCACCAGTGGATCAAAACACTGATGTGAGCAGAGTATCACACCTTGGCAGACAAGATGAATGCAGCCCCCTCTCCTGGAAGCACCGAGGAGGGAGGAAAAACCTGCTGAAACAGCAGCTGTGTTTTGGGGGAAGTAACTCGGGACTCCCTGTGTGTTTGTGGCTGAACTCTACACACATCTGTAGCAAGGTGAGGAGTGGGAGGGGCTTCCTCCTTACAAAGGAAAGTCTTATTTACAATCTGTGATTAGCAGAGACTGGTTAGATCTACATGTCAGCTTGGACTTTAAATCTCTTTTCTTGTTCAGGGCTTTCAGTTTAAACTAAAATCTTGTTTCAGTCATGTACCAAGTGGGAATGAGATCTGCAGTTGCTTTTAAGGTGCTTTTCAAGCTCTGCATGGAAGTTACCCTTTTATTTCTTCCACACAGTGACTGTAATGAATCTGAAAGCCTTCCTGAATCCATGCTTTGTCAATGCCAGTGCACATCCAGAGTCAAGGTATCAATCCAATTGTCTCCAGCCAGTGGGACTTTACAGCTTAATGCATTTAAAAGGACAGACTCCTTCATTTGGAGTGCCAGGGCACTTGTTAAACCTTCATTCAGTGGGGAAAACCTCACTGCGGTAGTTATGAGCTAATCCAGCAAGCACTGATGGCTTGTGTGATGATCTAGAAACAGACAGGCCACACCAATCTCCTCTGTGAGAGCAGAGGATTCTCATGCTGCACAACTTCACACAGGAGGGAGATTGAAAGTTCCCCCTCTCCATCAAAAATGAAATCACTTCACAAGGGACATGGGCCTCCAGACTCTTACCAGCCAAACAAGGAGGGGTTTTAGCCATAAACCCTTCAAGCTTTTCTGGAAGCATAGCTGTTAGCCTACACAACTGGGAACTTGTTTGCAAAGGACAAGAACTGGGAAAGAAATCTAATTTATATGTAAATGGATGGATGCAAAATGACTTTGTGAGCTGCCCTTTAACCCTTTGCGTGGGTGAGGGTTATTTTTAACTCCAGTGATGAAGAGCAGCTCTGTGCTCTGTGCTC
The DNA here is from genome assembly GCA_013398615.1 of Brachypodius melanocephalos. NCBI lineage: Eukaryota > Metazoa > Chordata > Aves > Passeriformes > Pycnonotidae > Brachypodius > Brachypodius melanocephalos. The sequence goes on along the minus strand of VZSR01002395.1, from coordinate 2,760,272 downwards.
CTGGCCCCAGCAATTTTTGTCCAGGGGCAGGACAAAACCCTGTAGAGTGGAGAAGTGGCCAGTATCTGCATTGTACAGCACCTCCCTCCCTTATCTGCTGGCTGCCTGAGGGGGAGCATGTGAACAGGAGAGGAGGAAAGGTAAGGTGGCAGTTAAGCCTGCCCTAGATGCAGGCTTCTAAAGGAAGAAGGCTGCAGTTAGATCCCTGCAGATTGCAGTACAAAATGCTTTCCACAGGCTGGCAGGGAGAGGCTGCCTGAAGGACCAGTGAATCCCAGGCTCTACCAGAGGCAGAGACAGGTGTGTGAGGACATCCAGCCATGTTGCAGCCAGCCCCATGCCAAGTTTTTGCCGCCTTGTCTCACACTTACACTGCTTGCTCTTCCAGCTCCCCGCCAATGCGCTGGGACATGTTCTTCAGCACACCGATGCTGCCAGAGACCAGCTCCAACTGCTCATCCTGCTGCTCCACAATCAGCTGGGGCCAAAGAGAAGGGAAATGGGCAATTACAGATCTGCTGCCTGCAGCTGGGCTGGAGCCAGCCCATCCAGTGGACAGGCACTCGCTGCTCGGCCAACATGGGCTCAGGCCTACGCCACCAGGAATGAGGACTGCATTCCTAAGAAATGCTGCAGAGGAGACAGCCTCCATGGCATGGCATCCCCATGGCACAGCAGGCTGCAGCCTCCAGACGGCTCTGCAAATCCAGCCTCAGCTCATCCACGCTGCACGCACAGCTAAAGTGATTTTGGAAAGCTCCAAGGGCTGGTCATCAAAACCTTTGCAAGGTCAGCCAGCCAGGGAGGCTGCGCCTGAGAAATGCCTCCTGGAATGTGCTGCAGCTAACACAGGGTTAATGCAAGCAGAAGGCTGTTGCAGCTTCTACAGCTAAAAATAGCCAGCCTGGCTCTGAATGTGCCAAAGGAATAAGTCTGCTGGTGTTTTAAGTAATTTTCAGGGCACAGTCACACTCAGGATTAGCTTTACCCTAGTTACCTATTTCTGAAGCTATTTATCTCCCTGGAGTCAGTAGGTAAAACACTCCTGGAAGCCGAGGTGGCATCACGGGTCAGGAGCTTTAGCAGAGTTTGCCACCTCCGAGTCACTGCCTGTGTCAAGGCCCTGCAGTTCTCCAGTCTGTGCCTGGCCTGGGCACTCCTCCAGGCAAACTCCCCTGTCAGCTGGGAAGTGCCTCACCAGGGGTTCTCCCAAGCCCTCACACAGCCTTGCTCACTAATCTCACGGTGACAAAAGCAGGAAAAGGAAGCAGGCGCGTGCTTCTGCTCCCAGCCTGTTCTGATGGGAGATGCACACAAACACCACCAAACACTTTTTAACCAGGGGAAGTTGCATAAGAGAGGCAGGTCCTTTTCTTCTTGCAGTGTTTCTACTCTTCCAAGGATTTCAGCAATCCTTGTGCTATTAAATCTTAGTGTGCTACATCTTCCAGATTGTGCCAGCTGCCTCCTAAACACAACAGAAGCCCAACGCCTCCAGGGTTAAAACCTTTGTGCTGAAATCACCCAAAGCTGTGCTGCACAGGAAATGCATGCACAGACAATGCCACAAGCAAAGAGGAGGACTGTCAGGCTCCTGGAGCCAGACCAGTCCCCCTGGCACCCATTTGGCAAGCAAAGCTATTTAGTCTGTGATGCCAGCTGCCTTACCTGTTGTTGAGCCTGCTGCTCCTCGATGAAATGTGAATTTGCTAATTGCAGCTCCCGGTCCAGACGGCTGTATTTGTCAGGTCCAGAGCTCCAACTCTGACTCCCACTCTCTCCCAGGAGTGCCTAAACAGATGCAGAGAGCTCTTAGCAACACCTTTGTGTCTGCTCACACCCCGTCCACAGGGTGAGGTGGGAAGGCAGACAAGGCAACACTCATGTACACACACACAGAGCATCCCTTTCCTCCTGCTCTGCTGCTACTCAGCCAAAGTGCTGTCATGAACTAAACCAACACAGAGCCAAAATGCCAGCCTGGGAAGTCTCTGCAGCCTGGAATTGCAGAGATGCCTCTCCTGCAGCAGGAGAGCTGGAGTGTGGCTGACTGACAGTGTGTGCAGGAGGCCTGCACAGCACAAAGGACTGGAGAGGTCTGCTCAAGAGGCAGCTCTGTGTGCTAGGACATGTGAGCTGGAAAGTGTCCTGATATATTGTATTAACAGATGTACAGCTCCAACTGAGCACTCTGCTGCTAATGACAGGGCCTTAAGAGGGTCTGGATGAAGTACTTAACCAGTTGAGCTGACAGTAAAATAACGCAATATATAACCAGAGCAGTGCTGTATGCTTATGTTCTACGATCCAGGCTGCCTATCCCTCCAGAAGGCTCTTCACCTTCCAGCATACAAAGTTACTCTTGCTACCTGCCCTACAACCTGAACAGAGAAGCTCATGCAGTCTGCAGGGATGTGGCTTTCCAGCCAAATCTGTCTGGTCCCTGAAAGGGGAATAACCCAAGATGCAGATGCTGGAGAATGAACATGACTGCAGGTGAGGAACTACACCCTGCAGCACTAGGGAAGGGTTAGGGACTCTGCTTCCAAGTGTGGAAGCCAGGCTGACTTGTAACAAGACCATCCTGCAACTCCTGGTTGTGGGCAGTTTGGAATGACTGAGTATTTGTGAAGAACAGCAAGACAATGACCAGGCTGCTCTGTCAGGCTGAAAACAAGACGGTCTCTACAGTTCATCTGACTTACAAGGTTCAAGGAGGGGTGAAGAAAGCTGACAGACTGACCATGCAGGAAGCCAGCAGGACATCTGGCTTTGTCTGCTCCCAAGACACTGAGCAAGCCCCTGGTCCCTCCAGCTTGTGGCAAGGGCAGCTCCTTTTTACTTAATGCAGTGCACTAGCTTTGTCTGCAGCCTCAATAGAAAGGGCCTGTTTGCCAGCCTGGGCTGTGAGGGTCAGGTCACTGCTAGCCAGCCCCTCAGACACAGAGCCCAGCACAAGCCTTGCAGTCTGGAATGAAGGCCAGGGGCTGGGAAGGGAGAGGAAGGCAGCAACGGGAAGTGAGTTTTCCTGACCAGATGTCGCTGTGTGAGCTGGGCCATATGGTCTCCTGCAGCTATCAGGAACCTCATGCAAAGGAAAGCAGCAAATCGCAGCAAAAGCTACAGACTTGTTTGAGCAAAGGTGTCAGGGACTTTGCTGCTGGGAGTGTTTGCCAAGCACATCAATTAACCCTGTGACAAGCTCAGGAATGAGCTCTGTGCTTCTCAGTTTGTTGTTTTTGCCACGTGTGGTAAGGCTGATGCAGTACAATTAACAGTATGAAGCACACACTGGGTTTTACTGGAATGTGTCTGGAAGTCAGCTCCTGTATCCCTTTACAGCCTCCCCATCAGCCAGGAAGGAGCACAAGCTGCATCTATTTCTGTTCCTTAGATTACAAGTGCAGACAACACGAGACTCCTCAAGCTCCTTCCATCTTCTTACATGACTATTATGAGAAGCAGCTGCATGGAAGGATATTGCACCATCTTGGCTCCTAAATCCAGCAGCGTGCAGGATTACATTCATTGACATGGATTCTGAGCCGGTCCCCCCCCGAGGAGGAGGAGGAGGGAGATTTCCCTTTCCATGGGATGATGCAATGCTGACAGTTGTACACAACCAGCTCTGAAGACAGAGACAGATGGTGAGTGCTGACTTACTGCTCTGAGAGAGGCTTGGGAGAGGCTGGCAGCAATGTGAGAACCAGCTCTCCCAGGGCAGCCAAATGGATATGGCTCAAACACAGCTTGGCTGCAGCGTGCAAACCCCTTCCCACACCAAAGGTTTGTGAGGGGAGGAACTCCAGACAGGATATACATTGTAGCAGATAGACATTGCCCCTTTCTGGTTCTCACCTGCCTGTTTTTCCTTTCAGCCAGTGCTTGCATGGATGAGTTTGACATCTGATCCTTCATGTCCTGTTCATTCAACAAAAGAAGCAGCATGTGAGCATTGGATTTGAGGTGACAGGCAGATTCAGGGTGCTACAAGACTGTCTAAACCCACCAAGGCTTCTACAAGGAGGAGTGAGGGAAGAGAAATTTCCCTTGAAAACACTTTTGAAGAGTGTGGAAACATATTGTAGAAGTTTCATTGTTATACTAATACTGGAATCAACAGCATTGGGATATTTTGAAAAAATTCCTCATTTACTACTCGTTTTACTCCACTATAACCAGAACCACTTTGATTTGTATAATAAACTAATGTTCCTGATGACAGAATGTAAGGAAGTGTTTGTCAAGGCCTTGAAGCCTATAACCTCCTGTGCTTTATTCCCACCTGGGTTTATATTTCATAGTATGAGGCAGATTTCCTGTCCTGTGGCCATCCTCTCTGACTCCGTCAATGTTCTCTCCTACCAAGTAATTTTTGCTGTGGAGTTCCTGCAGAAGGTCACTAACCACAGAAGGCTCTCATCACAATGTAACATAACATAACATTTCATAAATTAGCAAGCAGTCAACGTCATCTGGCAGAGGCTGATGCAGCAGCAGATTTCTGACGCCACCAGAGCATTCAGGTGTGTTTTACTGTTCAGAGATGTGCAACACATCACCAAAGAGCTCCACTGCATCCCACTTGATTAATTCTCACTGGCTGCAGCGTATCACGAATTCCCCCATGGAAACTGGGAAGTTTGCTGCACAGGGCCACTTACAAATTTCATTTCCCAGTGGGAGACACTGCTCCAAACCCCATCAGCCAGCAGTTTTTAGCCAGGAGAAGAGGACCAGAGAGCAGGCTTGCCTGAGCTTGTCTGTTAGTGAGTGGACTACACCAAGGGCAAGGCAGCAAGCATATGCCTGCTACCTGGGGCCAGTGTGGTTTGGGATCAGTTCCCAGGCAGCAAGCCTTAGGAACTGCATCCAGACCGCAGGACTGCAGGTAGGGTAACAGGCTTGCTGCCAGCCACACCAGTGCATTCTGTGGAGCAGGAACATCAGAGTCATGAGGGGCAGCATAAACTCAGAGAAGCTATTAATAGACAGAAAACTTCCTAACTAACAGCTTGTTACCAGGCAGTGAGGGCTTTGGAAAGATGTTTCTTCTCTATTTGTTACCGACAAGTTGTTAAAAATCCCCTTTTTGCTTCTCAAGCGTAAGCATAAATTTAAAAAAATCTTCCTCAAGTTAAAAATAAATCCAGTGGTTGTTTGGACTACTTTGCAGGGGTAGGAAGTTGAAGTCACCGTGTCAATAACACCAGGCTTTAACCATCTGCCAGTGCTCAAAGTGGTCTCCCTGTTGCTGAAAACCAGTTCTACAAATGGTTGGGACAGTTGCGATCTCCCTCAGCTCTGAAGTGAGGCTGCACATTGCAGCTCAATCTTCCCTCTTCCTCCTGTTACCACAGGCTCCCAGCTCACTGCTGCCAGAGCAGTTTGATTTCAAGGGTGGGCAGCATAAAAGGAGGGAATTCCATGGGGCACTTGTACCCTCAAACCCTTCTGGATAGCTCCAGGAGGGAACACACAGGGAAGAGGAGGAAGCCTGAGACGTAGCAGGTAGCAGGTTTATTCTCTGCTCTCCAGTCCACCACAGAAGGGCCCCAAGCTCTCCTTTTTTAACCCCTAACACCCCCCAGGCCCTGACCCCAAGGGCAGGTTGCTTACCCTGACCACCTGCCGTGTGCTGGTGATGAAGGCTTTGCGGATCCCCAGCTCCGTGGCATCCAGGTTGAATTTCCGTGGGTTTGCCTCGACAATGCCTGGGCACTGAGTCAAGGAGTCCCTGGAAGCTGCGCTGGGTGCACACACAGACACACAAACCCCGAGTGTGCCCACTCTGCTGTGCCTGTTCCCAGAATCTGATTAGCAAAGGACAGCAGGCTGCACGGAAAAGGAGGCATGGCAGGAATGCGCTGTGCAGCGCATGTACATGCACAAGGTTTCTCTTTTCCATGGTTTTTCTTGGTTCTGTGATGCTGTGCAGTGTTTTCAGGAGCGCTCAGAGGAACACGAGGGAAAAGGAGGATTTCTGGAAGCCAGCCTAGAGAATTAACTGACTCTGCAGAAATCCAGATTCACTCAACACAACAGGCTTTCTAAAACAAAGCATCTTAGAATATACCTTGCAAAAAGGGAAACAAAAAGCCAAAAGGAAAATCCTTGACTTAATTTCTCATTCGCAATTTAAGAAAAGATGATGTGAATGCAAAATTCAATCCCAAACAGTCCTGATTTTTGCAAAGATTGACAAGCACTAGGACTTGGCTATTTAGGACAACTTGGGAAGTGCAACCACCTCCAAAGGGCCACAAAAAGGATATTAATGGTTTCATCCAAGTCCTCCAGGTCCCACTCGATGCTCCGCAGGTTGTTCCTGAGCTCATTAGTGGTCCAGTCGATTTCTTCTCTTGTGGCGATGGAGGGATCTTGCAAGAGCTCTGTCCACCTCTGGAAGAGCCCCTGGGCAGTGTTCACGGCTTTCTGCACCTCCCTGTGCCGGTGGGGGAGTGAAGAGAAGCCAAGAACACTCATCAGCTGCCCTGCAGCAGTGACACCGGGCCAGCCCCGTGTCCAGCTGAGCAGGGATGCCACAGCTTCCTGCCAAACATCTTTCCCTCCAACAACGTCGTGTTTATTTTGTAAAAATAAGGATTTGCCCCGTATCTTGCTGCAGCATGAAGTTACTCATGGAGGGACCTATTTCTTCAGGGGAAGCTGCTGAGTGTCACCCAGGCAGGCCAGGGCAGACAGTCTAAACAAAGCAGCTCTTTGGCAATCCATGCTCTGCATTCCTCTCTCAACACTTTTCCTCTCAAGGCCCTTAAGTACTCATGTAAAATACCCCAAGGACACACAGAGATATAGGAACAGTCCCCAGACCACAGTTAGCACTGTTTATTTTAATTCAGCATTTTAAAAAATACACAGCCCTACTACGCTGGCTTAGGAAACACAAGTTTTTTCTGCTGCTCTAAGCTCTTTTGGAGATGAGTGCATTCACAGCAGGGGAAGGCATTGCTGACAGCTCTGGTTTGGGGCAAGCAGGATTGTAAATTTGGGTCACAGACTCTCAGCGTGGTTATCTGCATTTACAAAAACTGCAGTCCTGAGGTGTGAACTGCTCCCCCAGGGAGCTGGGATTAGAAAGGGAGACAGGTCACTGTGCTGGTGTCCAAGGAGGCCACCATGAGCTTGCACACAGCAGCCAGATGTTTCACCCCAGTGAAGGAAAGCAGGAGAGGTCCAGGACAGATGAACTGTGGTGCCAGTACTGCAGCTAAGTTCCACCAGGGCCTGAACACCTCCATTTGCTGTGTAAACTGCAGTTTCTCAGCACTCTGATGTGTGTCCCTCCTCTCTTTGCACGCCTACAGCTCCTAGTCTGCCACGGTGAGAGCCCTAAAGCCAGCAGCCTGCACTGAGGAGCTGGAAAACTTCATTCCCTCCTGTACTTGTCAGCACAAGTTTGGGGTTTGTTTGTTTGGTTTTGTTTGGTTTTTTTTTTTTAATCTGAACACACTTGTGGAAGTCCCCAGCAGCAAGAAGGTAAAGCAGAGCTAGACGTCCTCTGATGGGAGGAGTTACAGACATCAGGAAAGCAAACTAACAGCAACTCTGGTGGCTACACCACCACCAGCCCCTCTGAGCTGCCAGGTAATAATTAACTCCGGGAGCGGCAGCACATCCCCTTTCCCCTCCCTGCCCTTCCACGCTGCGGGAACATCTCTGGAAAGTTTGACAGGACGTTTGCTCCCCACCCATGGCGACGACTCCCACACTTTCCTCTGAGCACGAGTTCAGCCTGGGAGAGGGATTCGCTTTCCCTGGCTGCACCAGTATCCCTTCCCATACTTGTTGTTCTCACATGGCTCTGCCAAACACCCCACCAGGAGCCCTCTGCTGCTCCTCAGGGCTGCCTCACTGTGACACCAGGCAGAAGACCAGCCCCCAGCACAAGCTGAAGGCAGCCCGAGGGCAGTGTTTAGTGACTGAGCTGCTTTCACAGAATCACTCGGGTTGGAAGGGACTTCCGTGGATTATCCAGTCCAAACCCCTTGTCAAGGCACCATCACCTAGAGCAGGGGACACATGGATACCTCCAGATGGGTTTGGAATATCTCCAGGAAACTCCACTGGGCAGCCTTTCCCAGTGCTCTGCCACCCTCACTGTAAGAAGTTTTTCCTCACGTTGAGGTAGAACTTCTCGTGTTTTAGTTTATGGCCTCTGCTCCTTGTCCTGTCACTGAAAAAGAGTCTGGCACTGTCCTCCTGACACCCCTTAGAGATACTTATATGCAGTGATGAGATCCTCTCTCAGTCTTCTCTGGATTACACAGGCCCAGCTCCTCTAGTCCCTCCTCACCAGAGAGATGCTTCCGACCCCAAATCATCTTTGTGGCCTCCACTGGACCCTCTCCAATAGCTCCAACAGAGCTCCTTTCACCCAAATCATGACAAATTTCCTTTGGCCACCTTTAGCTGGTATTTCCCTGCGTTCAGGCTCTTCTCTGCAGGCTTCCTCTCACGGCCATTGTTTGTCCCATCGCTCGGTCCCTGCTCCTCTCCACCTTTCCCCACGGCCACCCCTCCCTCCAGCCGCCAGCCCCCAGCCCCGCTCTGCCCACCGTGCCCAAGCCGCACCTGCAGCCAAGGCCGGGGGGCCCTCACAGAGCCCGGGGAGGCCCTGCCGCGGCCCGGCACCTGCCCGCCTCACCCCAGCGCCTCCCGTGCCGGGCCGCCACCGCCGGACAGGCCCCGGAGCCCGCACTCAGCCCCTCAGCAGCACGGGGGGGCCTGGCCGCCATTTTCCCCCCCACAGACCCCCGCCCGCTGCTCGCCCCTCATTCCGCGGGCCTCTCACGCTGCTGGCCGGCCGTGCCTGTCCCCTCCACGCCCGGCTGCGGCCCCGGCCGGTCGCGCATCCCTCCCGCCGTGCCCCGGGGCCCGCCGAGCCCGGTGCTCACCCCTTCACCACGAAAAAGGGGTCCTCCATCGACATGGCGCTGCCGCCGCCTCACGCCACGGCCGCCGCCAGGCCACGCCCCCTCCATCAGGCCACGCCCACCAACGACGCCCTCTACCGGCCACGCCCCCGCCGCGCATCGGGAGGGGCGTGGCCGGGTGACGTCATCCCGGCATGGCGGCGGTGGGCGTGTTGTAGCGCGGTGTGCTGCGGGATCCGGGCGCTTCCCGGCTCCCATGGGAAGCTCCGGGAGGTGTTCCCGCAGCCCAGCGTCCGTGTCACCCGCAGGATCACACAGAGGATGGGTCAGGTGGGAAGGGAGCACGGCGGATCGCCTGATGCCACCTCCCTTCTCATCCCAGAGCACATGGCGCAGACGGGTCTGGGATATCTCCAGTGAGGGAGAGTCCGCGACCTCTCTGGGCGGTCTGTGCCAGTGCCTGGTCACTCGTACAGTGAAGAAGTTCCTCCTGGTATTCAGGTGGAACTTCCCGTACATCTGTTCCTGCCCCTTGCCTCCCCTGTCCCACCGAGCAGAGTCTGGCTCCATCATCTTGGCACCTCTTCTTTGGAGCCCAGAGGTGCACACAGCACTCCCAGTGTGGTCTCACCAGGGCTAGATAGAGATGCAGGATCGCCCACCCCAAAGCCCTGCTCTCAGCAGCCCTATAATGACACAGCTGGTGACATCTTCCCGTATAATGCATTCCCACAATGGTCCGCAGTGCCAGCAGCGAGACCGTGCAGAAGGTGGTGTAAGTCCCATTCCTTGTGTTCTGTGGATTAAAGATATTATTTTTTTACTTTAGAGAACTGAAAGCAGCCTTCTCAGTGAAGAGAGGAAGTGAGGTGAGGCGTTCAAGCACCATCTCACACACCTGCAGTTCCCAGCAGTGTTGTTCGTGTCAGACTCTTCTGCGTGGGAGAAATTTTGTGCTTTATGCCAAACACAGGACAGTAAACCTTTGCCCTCTCACAGGATTTGCAGCCTTTAAAACCTCATCTAAACCAGCCAGCCAGCCTCCTTCACCCAGATCCATGGACCAAAACACAAACCTCGGCACAGTGGGGTGCTGTCCCCGGCACAGGGTCCCCAGCAGGAGTGGCTGAGCCAGGCTGTGTTCCCAGCCCATGTGGGAGGAAGCAGCAGGGAGCGACAGGCAGTCTGCTCGGCTCCTGCTGCCCTTCCTGCCCCGGGAAGGCACAGGCACTGCTTCCTTCCTCCTGCCTTGTGCGGGGTGAGAACAGCCCTGTGTCGCTTGGATGTGGTCCATCCCTGGGTGAGGATCCTTTCTTCCCTCATTCCCACCTCTCTTAAATCTCTGGGCTCTTTAATAGCTGAGCACAGGTAGCCCTGGCCTTGCAGCAGCTGGCAGGAGGGGGATGATGCCTGCAGAGCTCTGGGAGGTGTTCCCATCCATATACACACAGCAGAGGGATGTCCCTCTCTAAGGGATGTGCCTTCCTCCCACGTGGGTTGATTTTGCAGAGGCTTGGCCAGGAGGAATCCCCCAAATTTTAACCAAAGAGCACATCCTGCCCTGCCCTTCCCAAAGGTGGCAGTGGTCCAGCATCCCAAGCAAAGGCAGGGAATGGGCACAAACTCCACTGGCAGAGGTGCCTCCTCAGCATGGGAACGGGATCCCCGGCTTTTGCAATCCCAGCAGCTTTCCTCACCCTGCACCCTGGGGTGGGAAGGCTGTGGGACGCGTTGGACCGGTTCCTGCAGCTCTTGGGGTGAGAAATCCACCTCCTGCTCCGGCCAGCCCCACGCCAGGGGTGGTGCAGCAGGTGGCAGCTTTAGGGCTGGCGTTTGCCGGCCCTTCCTTGCTGAATTTGGGATGACTTTCCCACGCCAGCAGGATTTGGGGCGTCCCTGCCAAACGTGTGTTTAGCATGGGAGGTTCCCTCCAGGAACAGAGTTCTGAGGAGTCGCTGGTCCAGTTTGTCTGTCCGTGTCCCACAAAGACCTTGTGCTCCCCAAAACCTCATGATCCTCCTGTGACTTCCACCTGTGCCTGAAAACCTTTGCTGCACTGGGAATGGAAAAGGGAAAACGTCTCGTAGCCTCTCAGAATTACCAGCCAGGAATTTCAGAAATCCTTCAATAAATTATGTGAACACTTTATTCACTTCTTCAATTTTTTTTTTTTTTTTTTTTACAGAATCACAGAATCACGTAGGTTGGAAAATACCTGAGATCATTGAGTCCATTTGCAAAAAAGGGTAAAGCTTCAGAGAAGTGTTGAGGGTTGAAAATGAGGAGTTTTTCCAAAATCTAGGGAAGTTGTAAACTTTCAAGGGATAAAAGAGACAGCCTGGTCTTTGATGCTAGAAATTAAGTTACATGATGTAGTAAATAATTTAGATTTTCACCTGAGAGCCACTCCAACCATGCTGCGGTTTGTATTTTTTAGAACGAGGCTGGGTTTTTTTGCTATTTCATATGAGAAGCTCTGATTTTGGGGCTTGGAGGCAGCGAGGGATTTTTTGGGAGGCCTTCAGCATGCTCAGCTAAGCGATTCCTGCTGGGAGAGGAGCGCTGGGTGCAGAGCACACAGCTGCAGAACTGGTCAGGAAAGATCTGATGAAACATTTCTGCACCGTGAAAAGCGCCAGCTCATCAAAATCCCAGCTGTCTGCAGAAGGAAGAGCTGGGCTCCCTGGAACTTTTATCAGGAAAATCTTTGTGGCATGTGTGTACATGCACGGGGGGTGTGTGTGTGATCCCATATTAGCTTGGTGCAGAGAATGTGCATTTGGTGTGGAAGAGGTGCCTTTTCTTCTCAGGGAAAAGCCGGATTGGTTTGAATTTGGATTTATAAAAGTAGAGGGGACTTTGCCCTCCCCACCCCTGAAAAGGTTTTACAGCTAAAGGAAGAAGCCATAAAGGCTTTCAGATGCTTTGGTGGTTTTCCTCCTCATTTTCGTTTTTAGTGATAGTTGAAAATTCTCAGTGGTGGTTTTAAGAGGATTAAGGCAGGGATGATGAAACAAAACACTGGTCTGGAGTTAAATAATCAGTGTTCTGGTGAATAAAATGGGGAAGTGAAATTGAGGAAAGGCAGCATTGCTTTCTGCAGGATGAATCCCTGGGATTGCCTGCCATGGGATGCCAGGGATGCTGAGATCTTACATGAATCCAAAAAGAGATTGTTAAGTTGCAGAAGCAGTGAGGTGTTGGACTGCCAGTGTCCTTGTTATGGTTGAAATTAGAAGGAGCTTTTCCCAGGCAGCCTTTAAACCCTAAAAACTCCCTCCTTTTCCCTGCATCCATGGATGACCTCTCCAGATTCCAGGCTCCCCACAAACCATGAGAAGGACAAGGTGGTCGAAGGAAGAGTCTTTCCAGAGGGAAAGGGCAGAGATCAGCAGGAAGGGAGGCAGTCAGCGCCTGCTGGCAGGCACAGATGTTTCATTTCGCAGTTTTCCTTGCAGGGAGGAGGGATTTGACACAGAGAGGATCTGCTGTGCCCTTGCAGAGGATCTGCTCTGCCCTTGCTGCTCTCAGCGGTGGCTGCTACTCTGTGGTGTGATTTTTCTGGCAAGTCCCAAGGTCCCCGGTGCCCCTGGGGGACCTGGAAAGAAGTGGGAAGCAGAGCAGGCAGCTCTGAGGCTCAGGAGCATCGGCAAGCAGCCACACCGAGGACACATCTGCACTCTGGGACTGCGGCTGTCACTTGCCCCGTGGCTACAAGGAAGGTGACATTGAGATACATGGAGAAGGGGGAAAAAATAATTAGGCTGAGCCTCCTTTGGGCAGACGAAGTGCCCTGCGGAGTGCCGAGCTCCCGTGATTAATTGGAGATGTTTAGCCCCAGTCACCGAGGCTGCTGCCTGCTTTAGCTCAGTTTTCTGGGGAGAAAATCACTCCAGTGAAAAATATGGGCTCTGCTGGGCTGCATCCCTGAGCTGTCCTGATTCTTCATGGCCTGGGCACAAGGCAGCCTTTGGAAATGGCACAGGACCCACTGCAGGCATATCAGAGAGGGAAAAAAAAAACCATACAGGAAAGTGGACTACAATAGAAGGGTTGTCTGATAGGAAACCCCGGACAAATAAATGCATTTTTTTCCCCAGGAAACCCAAAGCAGTACCATAACCCACTGAAAGATGTGGGGTCACATTTTTTTCCAAGGGAAACAGCTGCCTGAAGAAACTGATAGCTGGGAGTGGGATTTTTTTCCCCCCTCTCTTTGTGTTTGGAGAGGCTGGTGGAGGAGTAGCAGGATATCTGATGGGCAGAGGGACAGGTCACTGTTCTCCAGGGGAGGAGAGGGAAATCCCAAGCCAGGGTCTCAGGGAGAGGGAAGGGAAATTTTAAATCATTTATGTAGGGGGAGAAGGGGGAATCCCAGGTCACTGGTAAAAATAATAATTTAAAAAAAGGTGTAGGAGAGAGTCCTGCCTGCCTGGGATATCAGCACTATAATCTCTGCCATGGGAAGGGGGTTTTAACCCTGGAAAACCCTTTTGCTTTCTAGTACATGGCTGTGCTACAGGCTCACACCTCACTGTGGTTTTGGGGCGGGTGTCTCAGCACTCTCAGGAGCCGAGGGAGCTGCTTCCTCCTCTTTTTGTTTAGGACTGTATCGATTTGTTTGTATTTGTTTCACTTGTGTTTGGCTTTCATTCATCAGCGATTAGTGTCTGGCTCTCTGGGCTGTGTTTTGGGATGTTTCCCAGCTCTTCTGACCTTATCTCCAAGCAAGGATAAAGCAGAGCAGTTGGGAACCCTGGGGGATTAGTTACCAATATCCGATTGTGGCAGGTCCAGACCGCATCCATGTGATTTTTCTGGGAAAAAAAAAAAACCCAACCCCAGACAACCTTCCTCCTCTTCCTCCTGAGCTCCACATGGGTGCCTCGCAATTTAGATGTTTATTCCCATCCAGAAATGAACTCAAGCTGTGGATAGATTCCCATTTGGAAACGTTCCTCCCTGTCCTATTTCTTTTACGTCAGCAATCACTGGGGATGTGCCTGGGTCTCCCTGGGGCTTTGGCTGTCCTGAAGTTCTGTTTTTGCTCCAGGCAGCTGTGGGTGTGAAGGCTTTTGCCTCAGCATCGCTGGTGGTGAGGGGATTTTGATTGATTTGTTCCCATCCTGCTCTCAGGAAGGGTCTAACCCGCGAACCCCGATCCGAATAGAACAGAGGGGCGTCAGTGCACTGGGACAGCCGCTGATGGATGACTTCGGCTTTGAGGAGACCCTGATTTCACCGTCCATCCTAGCCGCAGGGGTTTCCACCTCTTTCCTGCATCTGGCTTCCACCCCCTGGGGCCTGGGCCGCACATTTGGTGACAGCGAGGAGCTGGAGGAGGACAGAAGAGGGGGACAGAGGCGGGGGACAGGCGCCGCTGTCGGAACAGGATCTCGCTAACCACATCCTCATCCCGCGGCCGCGGGTCGGGGTGGCCGTGCTGGGAGCCAGATGGGATGGGGTGGGACGGGATGGGATGGGGTGGGGTGGGACGGGATGGGGTGGGGTGTGGTGGGGTGGGACGGGATGGGGCTCAGCCAGGCTCGGGGGGCCGGCAGAGTCCCGATGCTGCCGCAACATCCCCGGCCAAGATGCGACCGCACAAACCCCCGACGAGCATCCCGGCGCCGACCTCCTCTGCTCGGCGGCGAGGGCGAATTGAAGCGCCTCCAAAAGAGCCGGTGGTGTGCGCGCAGACCTCTGCAATTATTAGCTGTACCACAAGCTGCTTCCTCCCTCGAGCTCCTTTTATGTCGCATTGTTTTCCTTTCCAGGTGGGCCTCCGGGGCTGCCTCCTCGCCGGCCACGGCTCTGCTGGCGGAGAGGCCACCTTTGTCTGCCAGCTAGCCTGGCCGCCCCCTTCCTCCTCCTCCTCCTCCTCCTGCTGCTGCTGCCAGAGCTATTTCGGGAAACAGCAGCTGAGCCGGAGGATTGTTAATTGTTCGTCAAAGCCCTTCCAACCCCGTCGGATCACATGAGGAGATTAGAGCGCCCCGTCGCACCCTTTCCCTCCGCCTCCTCCCGCTGTATCCCCCCCTGACCCGCAAGGCAATGTCCCTCCCGCGGGCTGATGGAAGGACGGGGGGAGCACCCAGCTCTCGGCGAGGCTCCCACGCAGTGCCCGGCTCTGGGGATGGCCGGGATGCCGAGCCGTGGCCAGCAGGAGATTGCCGTGCCCGGGGATGCCGAGCCGTGGCCAGCAGGAGATTGCCGTGCCCGGGGATGCCGAGCCGTGGCCAGCAGGAGATTGCCGTGCCCGGGGATGCCGAGCCGTGGCCAGCAGGAGATTGCCGTGCCCGGGGATGCCGAGCCGTGGCCAGCAGGAGATTGCCGTGCCCGGAGCGCAGCCCCGGCGGGGTCACGGCAGGAGCCCAGGGCAGGAACAAGGGAGGCAGACAAAGCCAACCCCAGCCGCTGACCTCAGAAGCTGCCATGTGACTCTGCCTGAAAGTTACTAAAGCATGACATCAGCCTGGGAGGGAGCGGCGGGGCTGCCACCAAAATACTGCCTGGCTTCAAGCGGCTGCCTCTGCCCGTGCTGCTGCTGCTCCTCTCCTGTCTGCCCCCCTGGATCCCCCCCCAGCCACGGCAAAGCACCCCCCCGTCTCTGCAAAGGGCGCGGGGAGCAGGCAGATGTCGAGGGAGGGTTTTGGTGCCTTAGGAATAACGTGCTGATGGTTTGTGCCTTGATGCCTGGCGCGGTGTTGGTGGGTGAAACTCGTGGTATCGGGTACAAGCTCTGCTGCCGGACGTTCTGCACCTCTGCTCCTCCCTGCTGGTGCTCTGTCTGAGCGCTCAGAGGGTTGAGGGGTCACTCAGCCTCCATCCCCATCCTGCTAATCCCTGGCCAGAGCCGGGAGAGGCTGCTGGCCTGCCTATTCCCAGGCAGGGTAGCAGCCAGAGAGAAATGGTGCCTCATGCCATCGGGGTGAGGTGGTGAGCGGCAGAACAGGTCAGTCTGCTCGGATCCAGGCATCTTCACCCCACAGAGCTCCCACGCTCTGCCTCCTCCACCCGCCTTGGGCTTTTTCCAGCTGCTGGGATGACTTTGCACTGCTGCTTTTTGTCCCTGAGTCGGGATGTTCCCAGCTGAGATATATCAAATCTGACTTTCTGATCCTGCTGAGGGATACCTCTGCTGAAGATGCAAGTGCCCAGATCCTGCAAACAGCACTCCTGGAGCTGGTGATGCATTTTCCAGGGACCGAGGGGACACTGGTGGTGGGCAGACGTGCTGGCTGCGGGTGAAGAGCCGTGACTGCAGCCCCAGGCATGCCAGCCCAGACCTGCCCCGGCTGGTTAGGCTGACCCGAGGGCTTAGGACAGGGTGTTGCTGGCCCTCCGAGGTGCGGGGAGCAGGTTTGGCGGGTCTGGAAACCCTGGGTTCCCACCGCTGGAGCTCGCGTCCCTCCAGCCTCCCACGCCGGGTGTGGAGGGGACAGCCCCACTCCCTGCGGCCAGGAGAGGCTCTCCCTGGCCTGGGCTAAGCTGGGACCTTTTGCCTCTGGGATTTTTTTGTCTGTGGGGGAAGCTGGGCCAGGCTGTTCGGGCTGAGCATGCCGCAGTCTGGTCATTTCACATGGAGCACGGCAAGGTTTGGAGGAGGAGGAGTGGGCATTTTGAGATATCAACACCCCGACTGACATGCTGTTGTGGCTGACGCCCAAAGAGTGGCATTTGAGGTTTTCCATCTGTGTTTGACCAGGAGGAAAACATACATTTGTCCTGAGCGTGGGTTTGTTTTCTTTTTCTTTTTTTTTTTTTTTTTTTTGGAGAAGGCTCTTGCTATGTCAACTATACATGGTGTGGCCTCATCTTCACCTATTTTTTGTTACCTCTGTGACCAGCCACCCTTTTGTTCTTCCAGAAAGCCAGGACATGGTGACAGGTCCTGCCAACAAAACATCATGACAGCCTGGTGGCTTTCCTTTGGGGAAAATCTGTGGATTCATCCCCTGGGAAAAAAGGGATGGAAGCAAGTTGTTATGTGTCAGCTGGGAGTGGAAACTGATACTCTGGGGCAGCACGTTGAACTTCCTTAATTTTAGTCCCTTTCACTTCTTTTCTGCTTGTAAATGGTGGTTAGTCCACGGTGGAAGGAGGAAGGTCTGCACTGCAAGCTCCAAAACACCCTCCAAGCTTTCTTGGAGGCTTCTCTGGTGCCTGGAGCTGTCTGGGGGATGACTGTGTTGTCCCCTGTGTCCCCCAGCCACCTGGCTGATCCTGCCACCAGCTTTCACAGCTACAGCCAAGGGAGATTTCAGTTCCCAGACAAGGTGCTCCAGTTTGTCGTGGTCCCCATCACGCTTGGAGATGCCCCATTTGTCCTTCCCTGTAGCCCTTCCCAATCCTGTTCTGCATCTTCCCCTCTGCCCTGGGCTTTCTGTGAGCTTCACTGCCAGACCCCTGGAGCACAATTCCGCCTGTCAGCTGGGCAAACACGGCTTTCTGCTCCGCGTCAGGGCAGATTTTCCTCGAAATCCTCAGAGACACACTTCGCCCTCCAGCCAACACCACCACCAGCTCCGTCTCTAACACGATAAGATACCAGAGATGGGGGGGGCTGAAATTGCGAGAAACATTCCCAACCAGACAAAACAGATGCTACGCTCAGTTTGACTTGCTTTGTTCGGTTTTTGTTGGGTTTTGAAAAACCAGGGAACGTTCCTTCTCTCCCCAAGGAACGTTTCCATGGCTTTGGGGTGCGGCGGGCCGGGGGTGCGCTGTGGGCCCCACCGCTGGCGTTGCCGCTTTAAGAGCCCTCTCCGCGGGGCGAGCTTTCGAACGCTCTGCCCTGCGCCGCCATTGGCCGGCGGGCGCGCGCGGGGGCCAGCCGGCGGTTGGAGCTGCCGGCTGCGCGTCCTGATTGGCTGAGGCGGGGGTGGTATAAAAGGAGGGCGGGCGCGTGGGCTCGCTCAGTCTGCGGCGCGAAGGGGCGGCGTGCGGAGCTGGAGTGAGGCGCGGGTTCCGCCCGGCCCGGCGCGTATTTTTTTTTTTTTTTTTTTAATTTTTAAAAAATTTTATTTCTTTTCCCCCTCGCCCACCGCGTTTTCCCCATGGAGTTCAAGCTGGAGGCGCACCGCATCGTCAGCATCTCGCTGGGCAAAATCTACAGCGCGCGGGGCCAGCGCGGCGGCCTGAAGCTGCACAAGAACCTCCTGGTGTCGCTGGTGCTGCGCAGCGCCCGACAGGTCTACCTGAGCGAGCCGGGCTGCCCGCCCGAGCCGCCCCCCGCGGCCGCCGAGCACCCCGAGGAGGAGCCGCCGCCCCGCACCGCCGCCTGGGCCGCCGAGGAGCCGCCGCCGCCGCCGCCCCCCCAGGACGAGGCGGGGAGGGACTGCCAGGGCCCCCGGCCGCGGCGCTGTTGCTGCGGCGAGAACCGCGGGGGCTGCGCCGGGGCCCCCCCGCCGCCGCACTGCCCCCGCAAGCGGAGCGCCGGCGAGCGCGGCCAGGCGGGCTCCCCGGTGAAGAAGCCCCGCCGCGAGGAAGAGGAGCCGCCGCCGCTGCCGCCACCACCGCCGCCCTCGCCGCCGGGCGAGCAGGAGGACATGGAGACGGGCAACGTGGCCAGCCTCATCAGCATCTTCGGCTCCAGCTTCTCGGGACTGCTCAGCAAGGAGCCCAAGGGCCGGCGGCGGCCGCCTCTGGACGGCGGCGAGGCGGCGGCGGGCACGGCGCCCGCCGAGGCGGCGGCCGAGCCGGGACAGATCTGCTGCGACGAGCCGGTGCTGCGGACCCTCAACCCCTGGAGCACGGCCATCGTGGCCTTCTGATGTCGCGGCCGCAGAGACTGGCTCCCCGCCGCGGGCCGGGGGGCCCGGAGGTGACACCCACCGAGCGCCGCGGGGCTCCGGCGCCGGCCAGACCCGGCGCCTTGGGCCGCCACACGGGACGGACCGCGGGGCAGCAGCTGCAGCACTTCCCCGTTCCCCGCCGGGTCCCGGCTGCCGCCACCCGCCCTGGGAGCGCCCCCGGCCCTGCCCTCCCGGAATTCCCCTTCCCGGCAGAGCCGCCGCCCTCCCCGGCGCCCGGGGGAGGCTCCTCGGCTGCCGCCGACCCCGGGGGCGCCCCCGGCGGGTGATATTTTAAGCTTGGAAAGTATTAAGTTTATTAAATAAAGTCTCTATTTTGGAAAGGTTTAGGTCAGAACTATTACATGGTGCTTTTTAAAAGTGTTTATTGAGAGGAACGAAGTTTACAGACGCTCTGACGGAAAGTCCTTGAGCCTGTTTGTTAGGCTTGGTAACTCCCGGTCTTTGTTGTATAAAGGCTTGGGGCTCCCGTAGGGAATTTTGTACAGTGTTCTCCTTCAGTGATGTATCATGTTTTGTATAAAATGTAATTCTACGTGTACAACACGTATTAAATATTTTCAAGTGTATGAGCCTAGTTCCTGTTTGTGCCCCGGTGGCTCGAGGGGGAGGAGGGCAGTCAGCAGCCGGGGTGTGGTTCTGCATGTCTGTGGCTGGATCCACCCAGCCTCGCCAGGGGTGGGTTGGAGTCCAGCTCTTCTGGGAGCTGGGGAAGAAAGGGAACTTATGTCAGGGTGCCTGGAGTCCTTCCCGGGATCTTCCAGGTGCTCCCACTGCTCTTCTGGCTACAGCCTCCTCTCGGGGCCGGAGCTGCCGTGGCATTTGAGGTCTTGCTCTGAAAGTACCTAATGTGCAAAGTCACTGTTTGTGGGTGGAAAGCGGTTGCTAAATCCCAGAGGAGCAGCTGAGTGCAGTCTGACCAGGCCTGTGCCACAGCCGGGCAGAGCACTGGCTTCCAGCGTTGCCTGCTCAGAGATCTGGGGCTGTGGGAGTGGGTTCTACCCAGCAGAACTCAGCTACTGCTCTGCCAGAAGCGTTTCTGTGCATTTTCTTTGCTGTTACTTGCGGAATAGTTCAAACGATAAATATCAGGAGGGATTTTTTTTTCCTCTTTCATTATCAGTAGAACTGTAACTGGGTTAAAGTTCCTGCTCTTAGGGGTGGGGACAAAAGTTTGGCCTCAGCTTCGCAGTGAGTGGAGCGCCCCAAGGCGTTGTAATTAGACTGAATTGTGGGGGAATTTTTTTTCCCTTCCCTGCTTCTTGCTGGAAGATTCACTAGAGGCTTCTCTGCTCCTAATTAATGAACTTTTCAACTGGGGATTGCATCTCTGGCAAGTCGAAGGCGTTTGTTTGCTGTGTAGCCTGGGATATCTGGCTGAACCTTGGGAGTCCGTTTTGGGTGGGGCATGAGAAGTGACCAGCATGGGGTGTTTAACACCTTGGATCTGTGAGAACTGGAGGTGTTGGGCTGGGTCATCCCAGAGCAGGGGGATGGGAGAGATTAGGAGAAACTGCCTGGTCTGGCATGCCTTTGAGGCAGCTCTACTACTTTGTGTACAGTTTAATAGCTCGTTATTCTTAGGTAAAAGCAAAAGTCCTCCCACCTTAATTTTCTAGGTAATTGCACCTAATGGTGACACAATTTCAGTCTGGTAGACGACACAAGGAAATGGGGTGTGATGAGACATTTCTTTTCACTCACTAACCTTTGGGAGGTGATGGGGAAGCACTGTTCCTGCTTCCCTTGTACAGGTGCTCTCCAGGAAAATCCTGGCTCGAGGGAGGCGAGATCACCTCAGGATCTCTCCAGTAAGAGGAGAATATTCAGAAGGAGGATGGCTACAGAGGACTATCCCCCAGCTCTCTCTGCTCTCAGGGTCAGAAGCTGTGCTGGTGGATGGAAACAGCCTCCTGCTCCTGCACTGTTTCCTTCTGGGGGATTTCAGTCCTGCTCCTTGTCCACCAGCAGCATCTCCGTGGCAGTGGATGATTTTGCCCAGCTTCCAAATCCCAAAATGGGATGGGGGCACTCCTGATCTTGGCATTTCCAAAAGTTTTCTGGGCATCCAACCCCTGGAAGATCACCTGGTGTCCCTACACAGACAAGACCCAACCTCCCTCTGGCACAGAGCACCCAGCAGCGCTCCTATCACCTCTGTCTTCCAGAGGAGAGTTGTGCAACAGCTTAATTGCTGCTGGCCTCTGCAAACAGAGCAGAGACTGCCCACAGGTGCCCACGCAGCTCCCTGGGGCTGCTGTGACCTCCCGTGGAGCTACCTGAGGTGACCCAGCTCTCCCTTCCCGGCTCTGTGTCCCCAAAAGACCCGGCCCAGCTCCATCTGCTGTGCTGACACACGCCTCGCCTGCTCCCCTGGCTGTGTGTTTATGTGGGGTTTGCTCCCTGGGACCTGCGTGTCCCCGAGGAGCCTCTGGCTGCTGTGGCTGAGGGAGATGCAGAAAAATAGAGCTGCCAGTGAGGTCTGCTAAGGGGTCTGGACCAAACCAGCCTCCAGTCAAAAAAGATCCCTGATATTGGCACTGTGTTGCTTTTGGAATCGATTTTTTCTGCTTTGTTTTATTTTTTACTCACCCAGTGCCCCCCCCC
>VZSR01002395.1:2719524-2730926 GCA_013398615.1 Brachypodius melanocephalos | reverse complement strand
CTGGTGATAGAATACATACTTTTGGTCAAATCTTGCATTGCAACCTAAGAGAGCCTGCACTGAAGACCCCCAGACATGCAACAAATGTCCTGAGGCAGTTCCTGACATGGAGATCAGGAGGGATCTGTCTCTCCTGGGCTCCTGCACCTTTGGAGTGCCCTTGGTTCCCCCATAACCCCAAAGGAGCCTTGGCAGCTCCATGGTCCCCCCAGAGCCTGGTTTAGGGTTTTTGCAAGCTCTGCTTTGCTCTGCATCCTCTCCTTGGCAGCAGAGCGAGGAGGGACAGCCCAGGAGTCCCAAAGTGGGAGGAAAATCTGGTGCCAAACCCTTCCCCAGTGCTGTGCCACTTCCCCAGTCTGTGGGCAGAGGCTTTTAATGGGGACTCTGGGTGGTGATGGCTGCATCCATCTGCCTCTCAGCTGCAGCAAGCTGTCCTGTCACTGTCTGTGCCTGCCAGGCATTCTGCTGCTTTGGGGTGTCCCTCTTGGCTCGTTTCTCTGGCAGCAGCTCCTCGCAGGCAGTAATTAGCTCAGAGCTGGAGCAGCCCATGCTGCAGCTGAGATGAAGGGAAGGGAGCTGGGGAGGGGACCTTGGTGCTGCCATGTGCCACCAGGGTGGGGGGGACCAGACCCCCCCAGGGCTGCCTGAGCTCTCTGCTGGTGCTAATTACAGGATGGGCGGGCAGGATTGCTGCCAGGCTGGGGGAGATGACAGGAGAGCCACAGTGTCCTCTGCCAAAGAGCCACCTCAGGGCTCTGGAGCTGTCCTTTGCTGTGCCAGGGGTGCCCTGGTGCCAGGCTGGGGCTGAGCTGGTGGGGGGAAAATCGCCTTTTCTGGGGGAAATTGCCTTTTTTTTTTTTTTTTTTTTTTTTTTTTTTTTTTAAATTTTTTTTTTATTATTATTTTTTTTCCCAAAAGGAGCAGGCTGTCTGGTACCCTTGAAGGCTCATGGCAGCTGTGCCCAGCCTCATGCAGGGAGAGCTGTAGGGTGCTGAGAGGTCTCGGGGTGCCGGTGCACCCATCCTTCAGGAAGGTGGAGGCTGCACAGAGAGCGTGGGATGTGTGCAGGACAGGGGGAGAGCCCCAGGCTGCACCAGGACAGGCAGGTGGGGTTTGGATGGCAGCTGGAGCTCCTGCCAAAGCCACCCAAGGGCTCTGCTTTGCCATGTGAGGGAGAAATGGCCTTGGGAGGGTTGGCACAGCTCCCTGGTTGCCAGCTGGAAAGGATGAGGACACAAAGCACCCCCCTTGGTGTTCACTGCAGAGAGGGGGGGACAGGAAATGGATGTTCTCACTGAGCTTCAACCAAGGGGATAAGAGAAACAACAGGAGCAGGAAAAACCAGGGGAGGAAGTGATTCATACCTTTAATTCACCCTCCAGTTGCTATTATCCCGTTTTATTAGCGCTCCACGGGGCCCCGGCTGAGCTGATGCTGAGCCTGGGGTGGGAGGTGCAGAGAGCAGGGCCAGGAGCATCCTTCATCTGCAGGAAAACCACACCAGGGGCTGGGGGAGCGGCTCTGCTTCCCTCCTGCCTCCTCCCAAGAAATGGGCAGGGAAGAGGGGGGATGATTCCCTGGGGGACCCCAAAACTGCCGTGTATAAATCACCCTCCACCCCCTGCGCGTTTCTGCTGCGTCTGGGGGCCTGGACTGGCTCTTCCCAGCACATCTGCTGGGCCTGTGCCAAACATCTGGGTCACCTGCTGCCCTGGAGCCCCCCAGGTTTGTATTTCAGAGCTGCAGCAGTTGTAGCCCCCAACAGGGGGGCAGCTGCACCCCAACTGTGCAATGGGAGGCTTCAGAGCGAGAGGAACGAGGGATTGCTCTCCCTAACCCCCCATTTTGGGCACTGGGGAAAGGGCTGGGAGTCAAAAGAGCACCTCAAGGCGGTGCCTTGTGCAGCAGACATTTATTTAACCATCTGCTGTCTGTGCTGGGTGAGTTTGGCACTGAGCAGAGGTGGCCAGAAGTGGAATAAATTTGTCTCCCGTGGCAGCAGGCTGGAGGTGGGTCCTGCTGGGCTCAGGGCAGGCAGAACCACCCCCCTGAAGAGAGGGTAAAACCCTGGGGGTGTCCTCTATGGGGCAGCTTTAATGCTTTGGTGGGGCTCAGCAGGCAGGTTTGCAGTAGGGATGTGTGTGCTTATAATGAAATGGAAGAGATCAGTCTTGTGCAAAATACAGATTTTACAGTGACAAAACACCCTGAGTTGGAAGGGATCCATGGGCATCACTGAGCCCAGCTCCTGGCCCTGCACAGTCCCAAAATTCACACCATGTGCCTGGGAGGGAGTGGTTGTATCCACATAAACTGAGTATGTATAATTTACTCAGCAAGACAGTGCAGGGAGAGGCTTTTTTTAAATTTTTTTCATGTAGGAAACAGCATTTTTCAATGTGGGAAACTACCTCCCAGCTCCCCTGGGCTGCTGTGGGTCCCTCTGTGAGCCAGCCAAATCCCCAAGGGCTGCAGTGGCAGAAGAGCAAAGCTCATTCCAGGCTCTGGGGAGAAATGTGGGCATTCCAGGGCGCTGGATTTATCCCAACCTGTAGAATGACAAAGGATGATGTCCCTGGTGGCATCGAGCTGTGCCCAGGCAGAGGGATGCAGTGCTCATGGATCCAGCCTGGAAAAGAGCCAGAAGCTGGTCCAGGCAGCTGGAGACCAAGGGGGGAACAAGTTCACCCTGACCCTGGAGGGGTTTTGATGGGAAACCACCCCCACAAAGCCTTTGATGGGATCCAGCAGACCGTGACATCCCATCCTGCTCGCTTGGCAGATGCGCTTCCCTGATTAGCATCAGCATCCTAAATTGGGGTTTAATTTGCAGCTTGCTGGGCTGGGATGGAGTGCCCCAATCCAGTGCCTGGTGCCAGCCTGTGCCCTGTGCTGTGGGTGCTCCTCCAGCCAGGGCTCCTGAGCAGTTTCCCAGCAACAATTCCCTGCCTGCCTTCAGCTGGGACTGCCCAAATGTGAGCTCCGAGGGATGGAGAAAGGGTGGGGAGAGGCAGTGGAGCTGAATCTGCTGAAATCCTGGGCTGAAAAGCTCCATCTCCTCCTTGCTTCCATCAGAGCAAAGCACCAGCTCTGGTTTTGGAGCATCATTTCCACGGGAGGAGGGGCAGGCAGCCCTGGGCATCCCTGAGCTGAAATCCCGAGGGAAACAGGGAGAAGCTTCCTGAAGCCTTGCCCAGGTGAGGTGGGTCAGGGTGAGCCCAACAGGACCTGCAGAAGGACGGGAGAGCAGAGAGATTCCACGAGAACAATTCCTTTCCGCCCTTATTCCATTGCTCAATCCAGGTCTGCCTTTCCAGATTTTAAAAATAGTGCAGCAGCTTCTGTTCCCCATCAGCTGGGTGTAACAGGCTGTGCTCAAAGCTGGTACATGTAAGCCTCCTTTCTCTGTTTCCTCTGCCTTCTTAAAATCTTCATTTTTTTCTTTTTTTTTCCCCCACTTTTGGGACCGCAGGTTCTCCTTGGCACAGGCAGCTTCGTCACTCCAGGTTTGTCCCAGAGGAATTCACAGCTGGGCTGCCTTGGTGAGACATTCCAGCATCCTGCTGGAATGTTTGGGACCTGGACTGGCACCTTGGCCTTTAGCTGAGGAAAGCTGTGCTGCCTTTCTTTGTGCTGCAGGTGATGCTTTTCCTCCGGGGTTATCATCTTCCCCTGGATTTAGCTGAATTATCTGGATGCGAATTTCCTCAAAGACCCCTTGAAACCTCTTTTTTTTTCTTTTTTTTTATTTTTTTCCTGGCAGACACATCGGGAGAGCTGTACTAAAGCTGATCAGAGCTGGCTCAGAGCTGGCAGCTCCGTAAATACAGCTGCTGACAGCTGCTCCTGTCTTTAACACCCAGTGTGAGTGGATCCAGGGAGCAGAGGGATCAGAGCAGGGCAGGATGGTTTGGGATCTGCGCTGGTTTGGGATCAGCAGCTTGGGGGTTGGATGGAAGCACTGGGAGCACAGCCCTGGCTCTGCAGGCAGATCCTGCAGATCCTGCTCCTGCTGCATGCCCAGGACAGGGGAGGCACTCAGGGTTTCTCTTTATGGGGTCTGAGCCTGCTTTGCCTAAAGCTGTGGAGTCCTTGGGGCTAAAAAAGGGATTTCCCTCTGGGCAGGGGTGGGAATTACAGAATCCCAGAACAGTTTGGGTTGTGGGGGACCCTAAAGACCATCTGTGCAGGGACACCTTCCACTATCCCAGGGTGCTCCAAACCCTCTCCAGCATGGCCTGGAACCCATTGCAGGGATGGGATAAAGCATTCCGTGGAATTCCTGTCTGAAGGGCGACTGACCCACCCTAAGGATGTGACTCTGCATCCATACAACCCCTGACTGTCCCACCAGGAGTGCAGGGAAAAACTCTGTTTGGTGCAGAGCAGGGACTGCTCAGAGGCTGGGATTGAGGGGAATAACTGCACCAGGAGGAGAGAGGTGCCAAAAAAGCAGCTCTTCAGCATTATAAGCTTCCCTTGTAGATATATCTCCTGCAGCGAGGCTCCCTCCCTGCCTGCTGGCAAAGAGGATCCTGTTTGGCTCTGTTTAGACATTATTTTGCTAATATTGTTGTTTATCATGTGCTGGAACTGTGCCTGCGAGCCTGAGCAGCCCTGGGGATTCTGGCTGCCTCTCTGGTGCGTGCCTCCCTGTTCCCTGGGCAGGATCATCCCCCATGGAAGCAGCTCCCTGGGGATGCCCATCACCAGCCCTCAGCTTTGCTCAGGGGGTCTTTGGTGTGTTCTGATAAATCTGGGGCAGGCTGGCAGCGTGGCTGGACCTGGCTGTGCAGTGTTAAGGTGATTTTTGGAGCCTTCTGGCTTTAAGTCCACAGGTCAGATCCCACTGTCTCTTTGTAAATCCATCCATAAAGGCTCGGGGAATAAAATCCAGTTCATTTCTGGAGAGCAAAGTGGATAGAAGGGACACAGTCCTTTGGACTTGATGATCTCGTGGGTATTTCCCAACCTAAGTGATTCCAGCCCGTGATGTTTTGTGCCAAATTCCCCTTGATCCAAGCAGCTGGAGCTGCCAAGCCCCAGGACATGCTGAATGAGTGGATCAATGAAAATTCCTGGGGCTGCTGAGCTTCAGGTGGGTGTGGATGTGTTTGGAACAGGGATATGAGATGGTTTTTGGGCTTCCTGGGGTTCCCTGCTCTGGGAGTTGGGATGGGGATAAAACTGTGCCTGACTCCTGCTTCTGCTGGGAAAGATTGGGGAGATGAAGGCAGATTGGGTAACCTGCAGCATTTGCTGTGCTGCTCTTGACAGGGCCCTCAGAATGTTCTGGCATCCTCCAAACTTAGTGTGGAAAAGGCAAAACTATTAAATGTTAGTATTTTTTATTATTATTATTATTTTTTCTTTAGTCTTTATAACACATTGTGACAAACCGGCTGCCAGAGGTGCTGAACATCTGGTGAAGGCAAATATTTTATGAAGGAAGGGCATGCAACTGATAGCATCACCAATATAACACATAAAAGCAATTATTTAGGAGCTATGGTGGACTCGAATAGGACTGAAATCAGGGGAACTTGTAGTGAGTAAAATATTTTCTGGTTCCTTCCAGTGTTACTGTAAATGGAGGAACATTACAAGATGTTTGTTTCTGGAAGCGTTTGGGACCCAGCCCTGAGCTGTGCTCGTTAAAAATATTTTTAATAATTCACCAATATTTTAATAACGCGGAAAACAACAGAGCTGCTGGTGAGGTCTGCAGCTGGTGGAGGAGCTGAAGAGGACAAAATGCTGCTGGGTTGGGTTTTTGGGAATCTGGAGCGCTCTGTTGCAGTACTTGGGTGGAAAAGAGTGGCTTTGGAAAAAATCCATCAAATCCTGGCTTAAAACTTCCTGGATGAGCCCTGGGGGCTGGGGAGGAGCTGCCAGCAGGGACATGTTAAAAACACACACACAATTAAAATTTTTTAATGTTTTTATTTATTCTCTTGGGATAACACCCCATTCTGCTCTGCACTCAGGGGGGGTTGGGAGGATCTGTCCATCCTGCCCAAGCACGAGGAGATTTTTGGAGCAGCTGGGAAGATGCTGCCTGGATGATGATGATGATGATGATGACGATGATGATGATGATGGTGGAGCTGGAGGCAGAGCTGCCCTCTCAGGGACTCTGCCCTGTTGTGCCTCTCTCCAAACCCTCCAGATCAGCTGTGGATGAGGAGCAGGCTGTTGCTTTTATCTTCTTTTCTGCCAGGGTCGGGATTAAATGCTCCAGACGGTGTTTCTTGTTCAGACTCAGCTGTTTATTAATTCTTATCTACCTTACAGCCTCACAAACCGTGAGTGCTACAGCACTTCTAGCTAACAAACCAAAAACAGAGCCCCATCTCTCTCTCTCTACAAGGCTTTTAAGGACAAACTGTCCAATTAAGAAATGACACCTAAATGATTTTTAATTTTAAGACAATAACCAACCACTCGTGGCCCACGATGTGGACTTTTCTATCCAGTTACAAAACACCACCCAAACCCATGAAGAATAAAGTGAAAAAGAAGGACTAGCCACTACCTTAAATCCTCCTTTGTGCTATACATATATATATATATATATATATAATTATTATTTCCTGAAACCTTAAACTCTAAGTTTTCCACCCTGTGATATCACACACATTTATCCAAACCCCACACCCATAATCCCAGTTCTATCACTGAATTTTGGGAGCCTGTTCCACAGCCTCAGGTCAATGCAGTGTTTTCTTGGGGGTCAGTGCCTGCCAGCACAGAAAGTTTAAAATTCTCAGTGCCCAGGTTGGCCTCAGCTGTGGGAGCAGGGGAGGAGGAATTTGGGCAGCCCAGCAGGAGCAGCTTTGCCCTGGTGGGGTGAGGACACCCCGAGGCTCTTTTTTGGGTTGGTTTTTCTGTGTGTGTGTGTGGACACCAGAGAGCTTTGCCAGGGAGGTTATTGCAGGGAGCTAATTGACTTTCCATCATCTCCTCAGGTCGTTTGGTGAGCAAAATGACTAAAACGCTGCTGCCTCAGGCTTCCCAGTAAACAATGAGCAGTTGGTTTCACATGGCTCCCTGTCAAAAAAAAAAAAAAATTAAAAAAAAAATAAAAATCCCAAACTGGGAAGGCAGGCAAACAAACAATCAGATCAGAAAGAAATGGGTTTTTGGCACGGGTTCCCTCTGTGTTGACTGGGCTGTGAGACAGACCCTGAGGAATGGCTCAGATTTGAGTCAAACAGCTCAGGCACGGGTGGGGAAGGGGATAAAGAAAAATGAAAAATATCTCTGTGCTGAAATGCAGGCACCTGCAGGAACAGGGGGAAGAGCACAGGTCCCTGCGTGCTGCCCACACAGCAGAGACATTTCAAACACATGGGGCTGGGGAGTGAAGCAGAACAAGAGCCAGGAAAATATGTGCTCCAGCTAAATATGGGATTTGGGAAGTGCAGAACGGCATAAATGTTGTTTCATAAATGGAATATAAACTGAGGGGGAGCAGCAGGCAGGGCAAAGGCATCTCCTTTGTGCTCAGGTTTCAGTGACAGGCTGGAACTGCTGCCTGTTGACAAAATTTACCCAGAGCACTCCCAGGGAAATTTGCTGATTTTTTTTTTTTTTGTTTTTTTTTTTGTTTTTGCAGTCTGCGATAGCTGATGGGTAAATGAGATTTTTAGGAGGGTTTTTTTTTAGACAAATTTAGTGCTTCTTGATCATCCCATTCAGGATGCAGCTTCCTTGTGATTCAGCTGGCCAAAAGTATGGTCCTGAAAGAGAAAGATCCATGCTTTTGTCTGTCTTCCACAGCGCTCTGGGATTTTTCTTTTGCAACCTCATCTCATAAATTTATTACTGATTTTTAAATTTTTTTTAATTTATTTTTTTTTTAAATTTTCCAGGGAGGATTGTCTGGTTTTGGAAAGGTTCCTACTTCAGGAAGGTTTAGTCTCACTTTACATAAACATCCTGAGATGTGGGACGATTATTTTCCCCCTCCTCTGGCCTCGTTAGGGTTGATATTACTGCGAGAGAGTAAATATTATTAAAGATGCTTCAAGTTCCATGGGCTCTCCCGTTGTTAAACAGAAGTGTGCAGCTTGGCACAGGCAGATCCTCAGGAACAAACCTTGCTGAGAGTGTGTGGCATCTACTGGAAAATGCCTTTTTTTGTCACCCCAGGGTAGAATTCTGAGTAGAGGCACACAGCGCTCCTTGCCCAATTCCTCTTGCCTGTTGCAATTGCAGCTTCCTCTCTCCAGGGCAGCAGGATTTGTTCCTGATGGAAATCCATGGATATCTGGGTCCCTCCAGCTCCAGCAGGCAGTTTGGCAGCTGGCTTGGGGGTTTTATTGAATACACTGAGCTCTGGGTGCTCTCCTCCCCCAGGAGGGCAGGGTGAGATTCTTTGGTACCTGCAACACCACGGGCACTGCAGAAAGTGGAGGCATCACCCCCCCAAAAAAGCTGTTGGTCTACTCATGCTTGGCAGAAAGCAGTGAAAAGTCAGCTCGAAGCAGGCACCAAGCGCTGAAATTCTTGGGGAAGAGCAGACCTTGCCACCTGGGGGTCCCCTCCCAGCCTCAAGAAGGCAACTGCTTCCTCCAGCCCACCTCACTGATGTTTGTCAAATCCCAGCAGCTTCCCTGTTGTCTATCCCACAGTTTAAATAATCCTTGCCACTGAGGTGGGTTTGGTTTTTTTTTTTTTTTTTTCTGGTCTAATCTACAATTTACAGCCTTGTCCCGTTCCCTGTGGGGATGCAGAACAATTTATTCCCACACCCTTTGCAGCAACCTTCTACATAATTGAAGACTGCTACCAAATCTCTTCTGACTTCCAGACAAATCCAGTTCTTCCAGGCAAATTTTTTTTCCCCCAACAAGCCGCATTTTGCTGGCCTCTAAACTGCCCTCTGTCAGGGAATGTTTGTGGCTGTACACGTGGGGAGGAGGAGGAGGAAAAGCAGTTGGGATTTTGTGCTGTGGGTTAAAATCTTGGAGGTCCTTGGTGTTCCTCTCCCCAGTGCTGCTGTGGGGGGATAGGGACTCAGCAGATGTGGATGCTGCCAACCAGCTCAGAGAGGGAGCATCCAGCAGACACCAGGGATCAGCTCCAGGGGGTTTGGAGAACAGCCTCAGGGCTCTGCAGATGCTTCCACAAATCTCAGCCTTCGCCAAGTCGGGCGCCCCTGGATGCACGAATGCTCATTTCTGCCCTCCTTGCTTTGCAGCCAGGCAATTTTTTGGCTTTTTGTTCCTTGGGCTCTCACCCTGCAGGGCTGGGGGAAGCTCCTGCAGCTCCCTGGGGATGCCAGCAGCGGGTGGGGACGCCATCCTCGTTGGGATGCCGGCGCTGCTCCTGATGCTGTCGCTCCGTGTTTCATTCCCGTCTCGCTCTGGGTGGTGGGAGGAGATGCTCAGCTTTGTCTCGGCGCTGCTCGGGGATGTCTCCTCTTTCGGCACGAGGAAGCTGATCTGCATTTGTGCCCAATCATCCGCGGAGCCGGCGGAATTGCTCACGTAACGGGTTCTCGGGGAGAACCTGGCTTCTCCTCCCGCTCCTGCTGCAGCGGAGCCGGGAGCAGCCTGGCTGGGAAGGCGGAGTGGAGCTCTGGGGAAGCAGGACAGGGAGAGGATGGGCGGTGGATGGTGGACTCCCCAGAGTCCGATTACCCCCAGCTCCCACCATGAGCAGGTAACCATGGAGACATCTGAATCCGAGGCCTCCCCGGTCCCCGAGGAACAGCACATTAATATTTAAACAAACACACCCTGCGCTCGCCAGAAAAGTGGTCTTGGAGCCTTCGAGCTGGCTCCCACCTGGATAAGTCCCAGCTGCGGAGAGGCCACGGGGAGCAGGATTTGGGAGCACCGTGCATGCAGGGCTGTGTGTGAGATGCAGCAAAACCCCTGCCCTGGGGAGCTGGAGGGATGCCCTCTGACAGGGAATGTTCTCATCCCGATCCGTGCCAGCTCGTGGGAACACGGGAGAACGAGTGGGAGAGTCACTGACAGGAGTGGCCCCTGTGGCAGCATCTGTGCCCTTCTGTACGTGCCAGAACGGCCTTGCTTGGGCTGGATTTTGGCGTGCAGGGTCCTGGCAGCTGTTTGAGGGATTTCTGCCCATCCCAAGGAGATTGGGAATCTGCAGGTTTTCCTCTGTGCCTCCTCCCCGGGGTGCTGGCAGGAGCATGAATGAGTGAAGGAAGGCAGTGCTGGGTGAGATGTTCAAAGGAAGCACTCATCTCCAGCATTTTCTCCATTCAGATTTCGGGATGAAGGTTTTAAAGAGACAGCAGCCAGGCTGGGGTGGCACAGTGTCCTCCCCTGTCAGGGGGTGGCCGGGTGAGCAGCTCTGCTGTTTCCCCAGCCCCAGGGATGCCACACGGTGTCCTGGCAAAGCACAAGGGACAGAAATGGTGCCCAGGCTCAGGGGGACGAGCACCTATGGTGTTGTCACCTGGTTGTGCCAGGGCAGGGTGAGGGGCACCTTCGGGGCACCATTTGTGCCCAGCTCTGGAAGCTGAAAAGTCCAGGATGCTGCTGGATGTTGCCACACTGGTTTCCTGGGATACTTTGCAGCGTGGAGAAAGGAAAAAAAAAGCCCAGGCAAAGGGACATGGTGGGTGGCGTGGGCTACCCAAAGGAGCCGCTGGCCGGGGCTGCAGGGTGTGATCTCCCAGAGGAGCCAGCAGCGCCGAGATCTGGGGGGCTTCTGTGCCAAGCCGAGCCGTGCCAGGGCTCCTCTCTGCCCCTGCTCAGGGGGAATATCAAAAATGCGTGTGCTGCCTCGGAGCAGCAGCAGCAGTGACAGTGCTGGGGGGCTCCTGGGGTGACACTCAGCGCCCGTGTCACCTCCAGCCCTTCCAGCTGCCTGCCGGAGGAGTGGGGATGCACCTCTGCAAACGGAGGGTTCAAGAGGGAGCCGGGAATGCACAGCCCCTTCCCGCACGTGCCCTGGGAGCGATTCCTGGCTCCTCAGGAGCGGGGAGGTGGATATGCATCCCTCGCAGCCCTTGTCCCCACAGCTGCCCTGGCTCTGGCTGGTTGTCACGGTCACCGTGCCCTGGTGTGCGCAGAGAGGAGGAGGAAGAGGGATTGGGGAGATTTGGGAGATTGGGGAGCCCTGGCACGGGCTGGTGGGGCAGTGGGGGGGTCCTTGGCCAGGTGTGTGGGTGCTGACCCCTGGGTGGCCTGGGAGGGCAGAGAGGAGGCTGTGTGCCCCGTTCCTGCCCCGGGGCTGTGCCAGGGGCTGTGTGCCCGGACAGTTACCGCCGTGTTTTGTCTCGTCGCTCCTTCCCTCCTTTGTTATCCCCCGTCTGCCCCCTCTGGTTTATATGCGAGTTCCCTTCCTGCGATTGTCAGAAATTTCTTTTTCACTGTGTGGGCAGGAGACAGATTTTAACTGTCTCTATTTTCTTCCTTTTT
>VZSR01002395.1:2667444-2682167 GCA_013398615.1 Brachypodius melanocephalos | reverse complement strand
CCTCACGGGAGTCCCCCAGCCCCTCCTGAGGTTTGGATTTATTAGCCCCCACCCCCGTGCTAATAGGGACGGGTGCTCCGATCCCTGCGTGCTTTGGGATGCTCTGTGTGTGTGTGCGCGCCTGGGGACGTGGTGGGTAGTGGCCTTTTCTCTGTGCCTCGATGTCTTGTGGAGTTTTGTCACCCCACCCCGCCCGGAGCCGCCTGGGAGCCCGTGAATCTCCAGTCCCTGCTGGGTGGTGGCTCTGCCCCTCCCGTGTGTGCCCCCTTTGCTGCAGATCACGCCTGGCAGGGGCACGGCCGTCCTCGCCCTGCGGCCCCCGGCCCCCCACGGTGGCTCTGGGAACTGGCTGCCCCCTCCCTGCGGCAGAGGGAAGGATGTTGGAAACCTCCGGCTGTGCCCCACGGCCCTTTTCGGGGAGGCTGGCGTGGGGAGCCATGATTTTATGCCAGGTACCCCTCTCCTAGGGCAGGGTGGAGGGTGCAGATCTCTCCCACTCCTTCCCCTGCTCCTCCATCCTTTCATACCTCCCCACGCACCTCTCTCTCCTCCCACCCTCCCTTGTGGGTGCCCCTGGGCGCCTTGGCTGCTGCCCAGCACCACAGCTCTCAGCCCCACACCATCCTGGTGCCTGCTGCCCCCCGAGACACCTCCTGGGCTTTGCCCCCGTGGGGGATCTGAGCCTGAAAACTTCAGCGTGGCCACGCTGTGGCTGTAGGAGCCTCCCCGTGCCGTGCTCTGCAGCAGTGGTTCCATGCAGCTCCTGCTGCTGCCTCTTTCTCTCCCTGCAACTTGTTGGTTGGGTTCCTCTGGTGGGCACGGGAGAGCTTTCCCTGGTGCCTGGGTTTGGTGCAACAAGTGCCTCGGGAGAAAGCCCCTGGTGAGGCCCGGGGACGCAGGAGCGTCGCGGGGGGAATTGTCCCTTCGCAGCTCCGTCAGGTCAAACCTCTGCCGAGCGGGACCTGGGGAGAGCTGTGACATCTCCAGGCTTGAGGAGGTGACAAGGGCCAGCTCGGAGGGGCTGAATTCCCCGTGGCCTCCCCGAATCTGCCCCTCCTGGCAGCGCCCACGGGGTGGGTGGCTGCAGGAGCGCTGGCGCGGCGGCGAGCTCGGCGCGGAGCCCTGCAGGGCAGCGGCCGGGCCGGCTGCCTGCTTTTCCAGAAGATGCCAAATTATTCATGTGCTTTTCCAGCGAGGCGTGGGAGGGCTCTCGCCCCTCTGGCTTTTGTTGGGAGCCAGAAGGAGCTAGGGTGCTGCCACTGGCCCGGCACTCCCGGCGTGGGCTGGGGTCCCGTGCCGGTGTGATGCCTCATCTCCAGGCAGCCGCTGTCTCCTAGAGACTGGAGCTCCACCACCACCACGCCAGCAGAACTCCCCAGCATTATTCTCCCCTGGAATTTGCAATGCATGAGGGAGATGGGATCGTTTTGTAATTTTTTTTTTTCCCCCCAGAAGTAAGTGACATATTCCCATGTGAGTGCTGGGAACAGGCGTGCTCCAGGCGCGGGAGCTCAGCGTTCCTGCCTGTCCCCCGCCCAGCTGCCATCTCTTCCCGAGAAAAACGCATCCAACCCTGGATGTTTCCCTGCACCACTGGAGTTTTGAGGGCTTGGGAATGCACAAGGCCTTTTGGTGATGAGTTTGGTTGGGTTGGCCAGGCCAGTTGTTCCCATCCTTGTAGTTGTAGCCTGGCACAAAAAGCAGCTGGCGCCTTTTGGTAGGGCCAGGAAAACCATGTGAGCACCTCAGCTGCCTGGCCTGGAGCCCACGGCATCGCTCCTGGGCGAGGGTGTTTTGAGGGAGGAGAGCTCTGGATCTTGGCCATGGATTTAGGAGGAGCTGCTGGCCTTGGGAGGGCGATAGGCCAGTCCTGGTGCCATGGGTCAGGGTGGGCACAGCACCGAGGAAAGCCAAAAGGGCTGGAGAGGAGCTCAGGGCGGAGTGGAGGCTCTTCTTCATCCAGCTCTGGTTGACTAGGTAATAGGGCTAAAAATATCTGGTGATTCAGGCCTGGATATCTGCTGGGTAACTGTGTAATTATAACCAGCAGCCTCTGCAGTTTGGCTTCCCAGTGTAAATAGGGATGATGCATGGAGGAGAAGGAGGAGAAATACGAGCAACTGGGATTGGGATGCAGCTCCATGGGAGGCAAGCCTCTGCTGAGCTCCTGGCTGGAAAGCCCAGCGTTGCCTACACTGGAGCTGCTCTTTTAAATCTAGTCCTGCCCAAACCATGGGGCAGCTGCTGTTTTGGCTGTAGAAACATCTCCTTCTCTTCTCCTTGTCCTCCTGCCTGCTCTCCTCCTGCTGATGGCCAGGCCTTTCACCCTGATTTCATTTGTTTGGCTGCCTGGAAGGCTCCAATTCAGTTAGTACACGAGATGGGCTGCAGCTCATCTATATCTGCTCCCTTCCTCATCCGCTTAATCACATTTGACCTGGATAAGATCCCTCTCCCGCCCCAGGAAGGCCAGATGACATTGTGCGTGGCTCTGGCTGTGTCCCCAAGGACAGCATCTGCATCTGCAGGCTGTCCACTGCACCTACCCCCAGTGTGGCAGGCAAAGAGGATGTCCATCAGGGCATTGCTGCTCCCTGTGGTGAGGGATTTTGCCTATCTCAGACCCTTTGAGGACCAAATCTGGTCTTGGGCTGGCCTAGAGCAGCTGGAGTGCCCTCAGAGCCCCGGGGCACATCCCCATCCCAACAGTCGGGGGGATTTTGCTCCATGGGAAGCCCACCCGTGAGTGGCTGAACTGTTTTGCTCACCACGCCTCTCGCTGTGACCCAGTGCTGCGTGGGCAGTGCCCCTTGGGGACCCTGGTGATGTCCCTACCCACCTGGCCAAGCATCTCCTGCCCCTTGGCTTTTTCCCCAGCCAGGATTCCGGCAGGTCTCGCCTTTCCCAAGGGAAGAGCCTGCGCCATGTCGTGCCATCCTTGGGCAGCTCCATCCTTGCTCTCCCCAGGAACATTTCCCCCTCTCTTCTCCCATCCTGTTTTCTGTGCCCTCCATTCATCAGATTTTAGAAGGGTTTTTTTTTTTTTTGGGAGGGGCGAGTAGGTGTAATGGCAGGTCCATCTTTTTGACAGCCGGGGAGAGCGAGGCTGCCTGTCAGATGGTGAATTTAAACAGAGGCAGCTGTTGTCATGGTGATGCCAAGTTGCATCCTGTTGCTGCGGCAACCAAAGTTAAAAAACTGATGTTAAGGCAGGAAAATCACATGATGCGGTCCTTTTTTGTTTAAAAAAAAAAAAAAAAAAAAAAAAAAAAAAGGCGGGGTGGGGGGAGGAGGAGAGGAGAGAGAGATTTGCTTTCCAGGGTGAGGTGGGGGAGAAGGAGACGCTTCTCCATGGAGCTGTTTGCACGTGGCAGGCAGGCATCCCACATCCAGCATCCTGCATCCCTACGGGAGCGGCAGCAGTGTGGGCAGCTCTGCCCCGTTGGACTCCTGGCTGCCACTGCCCTCACTTTAACCCCTGCTGGAAACCATCACGGCATTTTGAGGCCTTAAAAACAGCAACAGCGTGGCCTCCCGTGGCCGTGCAGCGGGATTGAGGCAGGCTGGGTGCTCCAGGACACAAGGACAACCCAAGCCTGTGTTCACTCTCCTGAGCCTCTGTGTAGCAGGCACACAGCAGCTGGCTCGTGTTCAAAGTTGGAGGATTTGGGGTCTGGATGTCGCTTTCTGTCAACTCCCAGCATTGGGGGGCAGGAGACAGGGATAGAGACAGCCAAGAGGGGCCACGACTCTGTGGGTAGTCTGACAAGGGAGAGAAATCCCTTGTGTCCTCAGGGATGAGCCAGGGAGGCACTGTGGGGATGGGGAATCCCAGAGTTGAATTAGAGCCACTCACAGGCTTTGCTCTACTTGGCACTTCCGTTTTTTTTCTTGGAAACCAAAAACCTCACTTGCCCAGAGAGGTCGTGGGCTCCTTGGAATCATTCAGGGTCTGTGGGGTGGGGCTCTGAGCAGCCTGCTCTAGTGGAAGGTGTCCCTGCCCATGGCAGGGGGTTGGGACCAGATGACCTTTAATGTCCCTTCCAACCCAAACCATTCTGTGATTCTGTGAAAACAGCCTTGGACAGAAGGTTGCTCTCTTTCCTGCTGGAGTGTGGAGCTGAGAGGAGGAGGATTGGGGCATCCTAAGGGTGGATGCAGGTGTGGATCTTTCGTCCTGTCATGCCCTGTCTGTGTGGGACAGGCAGCAGTGCTGGGATTGGCACCAGCAAGATGAAGTCCACAGGTGAAGGAACTGAGGCTTTTTCTCATTGACATCTGAGGAGCAGGGAGAGCCCCTCAGAGCAGCAGGTCCCCAGGGAGGCGTGGAGAGAGGTGGGAAATACAGACAGGACTTTGGAGGAGATGTTGGAACCCGGATGATGCAGGTGTGGACAGGGGTTAAGTTGCTCCTGCTCTTTTGGTGGCACTGGAAGGCAGGATTCCCCAAGGCCCATGTGGCCTCCTTCTTCTGCCTCCTCTGCTCCTTCCCTGCCTGCCTGCCTGCCCAGGAGTGGAGAGAAGGGATGGGATGGAGAGGAGCTCTCACAGCTCCTGTCCTTGCCTGCATCCGGGGAGGGATTTATCTTGTACCCAGCCTCCTGCGGAGATTGCGTCACTGTCCCATCATAAACCCACAAACCCACCCTAAACCCTTCTCCAGGGACTGGAGCTGGGCTCACTCCCTGCCTTAGCAAGATGGGTGTTCTGGTTTAGGCTGGTTTGGGCTTCTGGCTGGGGAGGAAGCTGAAGAGAGAGGAAGGTCACAGCTGGAAGATCTGCTGGTGGCCGGACATCGTCCTGACAGACCCGCCAAGGAGCTCCAGCTCCAGGCATGGGGTTAGCCCACAGGGGATGGGCTAACAGCCCTCGTGTGTCCAGGTGGGCTGGGGGATGTCCCCATGGCCTGGGGTCACTGTCCCCACCCCAAAGGCAGCATTAGGGGGGCGTGGAGCTGCAGGTGTGGCGTGCACAGGGATCGGCCGAGTTGCTAAGGAAACAAGTCAACGGTGCAGGGGAAGAGAGCATTGGGTAAAGGAGATAAATCAATAAGAAAACCTATTTTTATCGGCTCCCTAATGATCCTCCAGGAGAAGCCAGACTGAAGAGGAGGAGGAGAAGGCTGGAGGGAGATGGGCTCTCATTACTGGGCCTGGAGGGAGGCGAGGGCTGCTCTGTATTTTGGGTGGCTGAGGGGTTGTGTAATTATTCATCTGATGTGAGAGAAAACAAAGCACTGATCGTGGATTCCCTGGTGGGCTCCAGCCCTGACTGGGAGGACGCTTCCTTGGCAGAAGGAGAGTGGGGATAAAATATCCCTCGGTTGAGCCAGATGTTCCTGCTGTCCCTTGGGAGGTTCTTTTCCTCAAAACCTGGCACAGCTGGAGCTATGGGGGCTGGTTTCCATGGGGTTGATGTCTCACACAGCTCTGGATGTGATAACCCACGTTTGGCTCCTTGAAACTTTGGGTCAGGGGGTTTGGAGAACCACTTTTGGCAGTGACCTCGTGCTTAGCTCAGTGCTTTGAGGAGCGATTGCCCTTTTGGGCTCAGCCAGGTAGGACGGGGCTCTGAGCAGCACCCTGGCTGAGTGGGAGGTGTCCCTGTCCATGACAGCTTGGAAGGAGATGGTCTTTAAGGTCCCTTCCAGCTCAAACCATTCCTTGATCCCATGAGATCTGTTCACCCGCTTGCTGGAGGTGGAGCAGGAGCGTGGTCCTGTGCAGGGCTGGGACAGATGTGCATTATCCTCATGCTTTGAACCAGATGTTGGGGCCAGGCGGTCCTGAACCCCCCCAGGCACTTCTGAGCAGGGCTCCCACGCTGCTGCCCTTGGGTTTTTTCCCACCTGGCTGTCTCTCCTTGGGAACAGCGGCTGTGGCAGGGAGCGGTGCGGGATGCTGGGCGGACAGACAGACGGACTCTCTGCACACTTCTCATCTAGGCAAATACGCCTGGTGCCTGGGGAGCTGCTGCCCCGCCCCGCTAACGCTCTGTTTGTCTCTCAAGCCGGTGCTAATTGCTCGCAGACTTTCAGGAAAATGATGCAAAAAGATCCCGAACCGGCTGGTGGCGCCGGGCCAAGCGCCGCGGTCAGAGATGGGGAGCAGGCAGAGGATGTGGGCTCTGCCGGAGCCATGCAGCCAAATATTCGCTTGTGTTCAGCCTCAGAGGGAAACTTTTGGAGCCTGGCCCACCTCCCCAAGGCACAGGGAGCTGCTCCTGCTCCGTGCCTGGCTGGCAGCGAGGTTTGAGCCAGCAGCAGCCTCTCTCTTTGGGTTTGCCTCTAACTCGCAAACCATTCATTCCACTGAGTGGCCTTTTAAACGCTTTGGATGTACCTTTCCTGGCTCTTCTTGCTACCAGGTTAAACACAGCCCAGCTCTCCTTGGCTGCCTCTCCTGGCCATCTCTCTGGGGCCCCATTTCTGTGCCCATCCCTGCTCCTGCCTAGCCAGCGTGCCCAGTGTCACTGCTGCCAGGGTTTCTTCATGCTTTCCCCTTTCCCTGGGACCTTGGGGTGTCTTCTCCTGCCTGTGGGCTCAGGGCCACTGGTGGAAAGCATTTCACTGTCATCAGTGGCCAAAAGATGATGTTGGAAAGGACAAAATCACCCCTTTTCCCAGGGCTGATGGGATGGGCGTTGGACACCTCCTTGCCTCAAACATGTCAGCCTGAGGGTGTTGGGTCTGGAGAAGCCTGGTGTACTGGGGAAGGGCTCAGCCAGCTTGGGATGGTGTGATTCTGGGTGATTCCTTCATGGGCAAATCCACCCCAGGTGGGATCACACCCCCTTTTCCACAGACACAAGGTTTGGGAAGGTGGCAGTCCTCTGCCTGGGTGGCTGCTGGTGCCAGTGGTGACAGCAATAGAGCTGTTTTGGCATGGAGGGAGTG
This sequence comes from Brachypodius melanocephalos, assembly GCA_013398615.1. Lineage (NCBI taxonomy): Eukaryota > Metazoa > Chordata > Aves > Passeriformes > Pycnonotidae > Brachypodius > Brachypodius melanocephalos. The sequence goes on along the minus strand of VZSR01002395.1, from coordinate 2,675,272 downwards.
GAGTCAGGGGTGTGCTGCCTGCTGCTGTATCGCTCCACATTTCGTTATTGAGGGCAACGGGGCTTTTATTGTGAAGAACTGGGAAAGATGGATGGGAAGTTGGAAAGATATGGCCATCCTGTCATTTGGAAGCGCTTTGTTTTCAGAGCTCGGCAGTGGGCCAGGCAGGAGAGAGCTCTGTGTCCCTGCCTCGATCCCATGAATCAAAAGGCAGGAGGGAGCTGAGTTTGGGGTGCTTTCCTGGGCTTCAACCTGCCCTTCCCTTCCTCAGCTCCTCAGACACCTCCTGCCACTTGTCCTGGCTCAGGGTGGCTCCTGGAGAAGGGGTGTGTATGACCTAGGCATGGATATAGGATTTAGGATTGCTCATAAGGGTCCAACCAGACTGTGCTGACAGGGTGCTGCTGCCCCTCGGGGTCTGGCTGGGGTGTGGCTGAGCTGGGATAGCTCCACAGGGAGGTTCCACCCTGCCTGAACTGAAGCTCAGAGCCGGGTGCCATCAGTGCCACGAGCTGCCAATGCTCAGCCACCACCCAGCTCCGCAGCTCCTGGTGCCTCCTGGGCTCGTCCTGCTGCCCACAGGCTGCTTGGCAAGGGCATGAGGTGGGCTGCTCCAGGTCAGATCCCCAGGATTTGCAAGGACTGCTCCATCCTCCTCAGGCTGTGCAGGTGCTTCCCCCCACGGGGATGTTTTAGGACAAGGGCTGCCAATACCTCGCGACACCTCCCCTTTCCGAGCCCCATCTCCTGCTGATTTGTGATGGAAAAGAGAAGGAAAACAGGGACATGTCAGCCCTGACCAGCAGGGAGAGCCTCCCTGATACTGCCAAGGACCATGCCCAAACCTTCTTGAAGGCAAAGCCCAGCCTGGCTGTCCCACTTCAAACCTCGTGTCCACCTTCTGAGCTCCTTGCACAAACAGCATCTCTCTCCCATGGGAGTTTCCATCCCAACAAAGACTGGGATGATGTCCTGTGAGCTCGGGGAGGAGGTGGTGAGGCCCAGCAGGTCTTCAGGGAGGAAGGTCTTGGGGGGGCTCTCACCCCTCTAATTCCCAACAAAACCGAGGTGGGCGTCACCCTCCTGCCCGTGAGCAGCCCGTGTGGATGTTCCCGTGGGGAAAAGCAGCAGAGGCTGAGCAGGTGACACCAAGGGTGGGCTGGAGGGTTGGGGGTGTCACCCACCTCTTCTGTGCTCCTTAACTCCCCCGCACTCCCTTCGAGTACATGATCCTGGCGACCATCATTGCCAACTGCATCGTGCTGGCCCTGGAGCAGCACCTCCCCGAGGATGACAAGACGCCCATGTCACGGAGATTAGTGAGTACCCCGTGCCCGTCCCTCTCTGCCCTGCGCTGGCGGGCTGGGGGCTGAGCCAAGGGCAGCCCCCCACCCCACCAGGCAATTTCTTCTGATTTTGGGGTGGCCAGACAGGAGGTTTCCTCTGGGGCTAGCTCCCTCAGCCTTCCTGGGGCTGCTGTAACGTATTCCTTCTCTGTGGGAAGGGTTCAGGAAGGTTTAAGCCCCTTAAAAAGGGGCAGGGAAGGACTGGGCAACCTGAGTGTGTCACAGCCACCCTCTTTTTATTTCTGAGGTTGCTGCTGGCTGAGAAAGGGCTGGGAAAGCTCCCAAAGGAGATGATGGGTCTGGGGGAGGTGGGATGGGACACGAGTTGAGTCAATGTGAGATGTCTGCTGCTGTGTTTGCTCAGTCTCCCCCTCTCACTGGGTCCCTGATTTCACTCTGGCAGGAGAAGACGGAGCCCTACTTCATTGGGATTTTCTGCTTCGAGGCTGGGATTAAGATCGTGGCCCTGGGGTTCGTTTTCCACAAGGGCTCGTACCTGCGCAATGGTTGGAACGTCATGGACTTCATCGTGGTCCTCAGCGGGTGAGCTGGGTGCTGTGGGGCCACTGGGGGGGTGGGCTGGGCTTGGGGGCTCGTCCTGGTGAGGACAGGAGCTCCAGGGCATGGAGAAAGCCCCTGGTTTGCTGTTGTCAGTGATGTTGTCCTGGTGAGGGAGGGGAGGATGGCTCCCTGTGCTGGCGGTGCCGTGTTTGCTTTGGACACTGATGCTGGGATGTGGTTCCCTATAGGGCCAGTAGGGCTGGCTCTGAGGTCACCATGTCCAGCTTCCCTCACCTGGTGGCCTGTCACCCACCTGAATACAAGGCAAGGTGAGGACAAGGTGGTGGCATGACCTGGATGTGATCTGGGAGAGACTCTGGTCAAACCCTACACGGGAAGGGGGAAAATCTCCTCTCCTCTTGCCTTCCCAAGCACTTTCCAGGCTTGCCCCGGTGCTGGAGGTTTGGGAATGAGGTCTGGGTAGGGTCACACTCCCAGGTGATGCTGCTCATCATCCCAGCATGCGGCAGTGGTGCTGGGGGTGGCAGCACACAGAGCTTCACGGGTGCTGCTTGTGTCACTGCCGGTGTCACCTGCCAGGGACGTGGCCCAGATTTGAGTGCTGCTTGCAGCGTGCTGGGCTGTCCTGGTGACACAGAAACGAGCAGGGGCATTTGGGCTTGTGTTAGCCAATTCTGGCCATCAGCTTGTGCCAAAACCCCTCCAAGGGTGACCCCCTGGGCCCCTCTCTGTGTGGAGGGCAGGTGGTGCCTGGATTGTGGCCATTTCTTTTTGCCTGCTGGTGGAAACATCCCGCTCAGAGGAGCCGGTTTGGTGTGTACAGGCAGATGGTGCCCGTGGGTCTGAGTGCTCCATGAGCTTTGCTGGGTACAGAGAAGCTGCAGGGCTGGCTGGGAAACTGAGGCACGGGAAGCAGGCAGAGCACCTGGGGTCTCTGCAGAGCTTCCTGCTGCACACTCCTGACTCTTTGGCTTGCAGGGTGGTGGCACCACGTGGGATGGGGTGTTTGGAGGAGGAAGGGGAATGCCGAGCAGGGGCGTGGCGGTGCTGGGTGCTGCTTGTCCACGGTGGAGAGGTGCAGGTTGGAACCGTGGAGAGCATCCTGGGGACATTTTGGCTCCCTCGGTCCAGTGGGGACCTGGATGGCCTTGCTGGGGGGTGGGACCATGTCAGCTGGGAGCAGAGGGTGTGCTGGTGGTGGGTGATGCCTCTGATGGGCAGCAAACAGGCGGCGTGTGGGAGGCTGCTGCTCTCCCATGTTTGCAGAGGGACTCATGGAGAGGGTTCTGTGGCTCCTGGGCTGGGCAAAGGGGCTCACATCCCTGTGGACAGGTGCTCACACCTCTGGGGACCGCATGAATTGCAACAAGAGGGGCTCTTGGCCTCACTGGGCTGAGCGTGCAGGAGGCAGCCAGGGATGGGGGCTGGGAAAGGCGCATCACCTGCATCCCCACCTGGGCATCCTTTGGGCAGTGGGGCAGCACGGGGCTGGGAGGAGGGGCTCAGCAGGGCCCTGTCCCTGCCCTCCCCGCGGCTCTGGGCTTGCTGCTGTAATCGGGAGCCGCTGCTGAGTCAGCGCTGGGCCATTACTCACTGGCAGAATCCTCGCCAGCTCCTCCCGGTGCCGGGCTGAGCCGGGCTCCGTGCCAGGGCATCAATTGTCCACAAAAGGCTGAGAGCACCGCGCTGCCCACCCTGACAGGGGGTACCCAGGTGCCCCCCAGGACCGCCCGTGCAGCCCTCCAGCATCTGCTTCCCCACCAGTGCCCCCCTGGCATCCCGGTGTTTGCTCCAGAGCTCTGCCCAAGGAATGCCCCCTTCACCCGCTGGCTTTGCCCCAGCAGCCTCACTGACCTGTTGGGGCAGATTCCATCGTGTGGAGGAGGCAACCCATGGATTTTTTCATCCTGCCCTGGTTTTTGGGGTCACCGGGGTGAGCTGCACCAGCCCATGGGCTCTTCTGCACTGCTCAGCTCCTGCTCGGTGCTGCCAGAGCTCCTCGGTGTTTCCGTGCAGGAAACTCTTCGCCCGTTTAATCTGCTGAATTATTGGCAAATTCCTGCAGCAAAATAATCCTTGGCTGGCAAATGACTTGCAAACAGCTTGTGGGAGAAGGTTTGCACTTGGCGGCTCGTTCCGTGCCGGTTGCGTAAGGCGGGCTCGGGATCGCCTTTGCGGGCTCCAACTTTTTGCCTGATGGATGTGAGAGGGTCTGGGTGGAGATTTGTGAGATTCGGTGGCCGTGGGGGTCTTGTTGTGGCTTATCGAAAGGCTGTGGCTGTGCTGGAGGGGGTGGTGTGGTTGGCAGCGCTCGGTTCGGGATGTGCTGAGCGGGTTTGGATGCTGCTGCATCCCACGATGGGCCAGAGAAAATATCCATGTGAGCAGGATCCACCCCAGGATCCATCCCTGGAGGACCCAGAGGGAGCCAGCATCACACTCACTGGCCCCTCGTCCTTCCAGTTTTACTACATCTTCCTGGACTTCATTTTTTTTGCCGTGTATCCGATGGGAGAGATCCTTAGTGCAGGTGGCATCATGGTCACAAACACCACACTGGGATTTCTGTGAGCAGTGAGGTTTTCTTCACCCTCTCCCTGCTGTAATGAGGGATTTCTCATTTCCCAGGCTCCTGGGATCATCCAGGAGTGGATGGCACTGACCAGGGTTCAACTGGTGTTTGCTTCTTCTGTCAATAAATCAATTTTTTTTTTTCATCTCAGTGGAAATCAACACCCACCTAAAACTCCCTGATGCTAAAGCTTCCACTGGGGAACTAACAGTCACATTTGTACACCTGCTCTGTCTGTAACCTGTGGTTTCCAAATCATCATTGCTGCCTGAGAAAACAGCCTGTTCTCCCCCAGCTAAAAATAATTTTATATGAAAGTGTGCATAAAATGCCTTCACTCGTTCTGAGGCAGAACCAGTGAGGGGAATATCCGTGTTTCCTCTGGGGTTTGGGGATGCTCACCTTGTCTCTGCATGAACCAGAGCCAGCTGGGTGCTGAAGCTGGACCTGGGACCTGCTTCATGCAATATGACCTGGACCAAAAAAGGGGAAAACGGCTCAGGAATGGTCAGAAAGGGCAGAGGAAGGTTGGTGACCTCTTAATCGGTGGTTCTGAGAAAGTGAGGCTGGAAGAGCTCCAGCAACTGGAGCATGAGCTCGCTGTTCCTTGGGTGCCATTAGGAATAGAGAATAAGGACCCTACAGCTGCCTGCTTTGCCCTACACCCCACTTGATGGAATAGGAAGGGTTAAACTCTCTCTGCAAATATCCAGGTGGGTGTGTGCCTCACACACTGAGCATCATCAAAGCACCGTTGGCTTTTTTATATATTTTTTTTTAATAGCAGTAATACAATAACACGTGAGAGGTGAAGGGGTGGGGGAACGCTGCTCACAACGGGGGAAAAAAAAATCCAGAGGGGAATCAAAGGGCCCTTGTGAAGTTGTTCTGCTCAGGAGCTGGGGAAGCAGCCAGTGTAAAAGCTGGATAAATACTCCAGGGTCACTAAAGGGAAGCGCTGCCGTCAGGGTTTTTGGGAGGGTTTAATAACAGCCGCTCCACCTGGGTGCCTTTTGTGAAGCCCTTGGGCACGGTGGTTTTCATTAAAGGGTTTTGTGGGGTGGAGCGTGGCCAAGGGGAAGCAGGAGTGGAGGATTGCTGGCTCTGCCTGCCGTGCCCTCAGCAAACCCAGAGCCAGCCAGAGAGGCACCAGGCTGGGCTGGAGCAGGAAAGCCTGGCTCTCCAAGTGCTGTCCCAAAATCCATTGTCCTGAGCCCAGGGATGAGGAGGACAGGTTGGCTTTTTTGCTCGTTTCGATGCTGCCTGGATTTTGAGATGACTGCCCTGGAAATTTTCCTTCTCAGGGTTCCCCCTGGGCTCCCCCGTGGGACAGGCAGGGATGTTTTGCCCTCAGGTGTTTAGTGCACCTCGCACAACCCCAGTCCTGCGTGTTTGGGTGCTCTTTTCAATCTCAGAGTTCCAGGGATGGAAGGGGGACCCTCGAACAGGCGCTGGCAGCAGCTGCATCTGAGAATATTGATGTGCTGCATGCCCTGCTGGTTTGGGGTGCTGGCCCCACAGGTGTCTGGCCCACCCTGCACACAGCAGCACCCCTGGGCTCTTCCCACACCTCCATTTCCCCGGTCCAGCGAGTTTGGACAGGCAAAGAGGCTTGAAGGAATGGATAAAAGATTTGGAGAACGAGTGTGGAATCAGAGCATCCTGATGGGGTTATCCTGCTGGAGCTTGAGCCACTGCAAGGAGTGCTGTCCTGTAGGGATAAACCAGCAAAGAGAAAACCCCAGGTCCAAAAGCCCAGCAATACTTTGATCACACCAGACAAGACTTTTTTCCCCCTTCTCTTTCCTTCTTTTCCTTTCATGAATGCTGGCAGTATCCAACCTGATGCCTTCCCCCTCTCCCACCCCTTTTGTTCCCAGCCCTTCCCTTTCAGGACAATTAGTAAAATGTTTGGTCTCTGGCTTGGATGAATAATTGATTTCCCAGCTTGGTGAAGGATTCATGTGCCATATGCCACGGCCCCGGGACGTGCCCGACACCTGGCACAAAGGGCAGCACCGCTTCCCTGCCTGGGCGAGGGCACAGGCTGAGGAAATTGCTGGAGATGGGACTGGGAGATCCCTGGGCAGGCAGAGGCTCAGGTCTGGCTTTGGGGGAGACAGGCATCCCACCTTCTCCGCGCAGGATCCAGCCCGTGTGCCGCTCACGAGATTCCCGGCTCCTCTTTCCTGATCCGCAGAGTGAGTCAGTCCCTCCCACGTGGCTGCTGGTCCCTGGGGGCACTGCCTCCCCTGCCAGGCACCCTTGCGGGTCCCCAGGGGCTCCTGCTGCACCCCGACACCCTTGCAGAGCTCCTGGTCCTGGGGGGGATCAGCCCTCACTGCGCTGTGGGGGTGAAGCCTTGGAATTCTGGTGTGGGGTGAGGGATGTTAGCCTGGCCTGAGGGAAGGGGCAGTGGGTTGTTTCCTCCTCATCCTCAGTGAGAAGGTGGGATCACACAGGTGGGTTCTCTGAGGTCTGCGCCCCTCCCTTGGCACGAGTTCAGACAGTTCTGCCCTTGTCTGTTCTCTGTTCTGTGGGGACAGCACCCCTGGCTGCTCTCGGTGGGTTCAGGTTTCCAGCAGGTCCTGGGTGTGCAAATGCACTTTGATCAGCATCATCTCACCCTGCCAAACCCTGGATCCCCTGGGAGGCAGCCCGGGGATGGAGGCAGCAGGGAGACGTGGGGTTTGGCCAGCTCAGAACTCCTCATGCCCCAAATCCTGGGGGTTTCTTTGGGAAGGGGTGGCCTTGGGGGATCATCTCACCGCCCAGACCAAAGGCTGGTAAAGGCAGATTTTGTCCTTCAGCCTCATCACATGGCCCAGGGAGTCACTTGTGCCCCTCCAGACCTCTCCAAGCTGCTGGGAGGGGTGGGAGCAGGAGCTTTGCAGCAGCTCAATCCACCTGGGTCACAGCCCCGAAACCTAGAAAGAGCAGGCTGAGGTGATGCAGGCTTTGACGTCGCTCTGAACTGTGCCAAGGGCAGGACTTGGCCCTGGTGTCCCTGTCCCATGGTGTCCCCAAGGCTGTGGCATCCTCAGAGTGGGTGACCTGACCCTGCTGGCCCTGCCTCGAGCCAGGTTGGGACCCAAGAGCCTTGAGGACATCCTGCCACACACGATGGTGCCTGCAGAGAGGGCAGGGATGGATTCACCCCATTGATTCCCCCCCAGAACAGGGCAGGAACGGGGTGAATTCATCAGCTAACTCACTTTCTGCCAGCGTTTGACCAGTGTATTAATTATGAAGTAGTCTCCCTCACAGAGTCAGGTGGCAGTGCAAGCCTTCAGGGGCCTTTCCACTTAATTATAAATGTTAATTTGCATGCCAGCCAGCAGCCTGCCTGCCCCAGATTTTGGGCTGAGATTAGTCTGTCTCAGCCCAT
>VZSR01002395.1:2634193-2653346 GCA_013398615.1 Brachypodius melanocephalos | reverse complement strand
AGGAGGGAGGATGGTGGGAAGCAGGTGGGGTGGTAAAGGCTCAGTGGCATCGTGCAGGGACGGAGTGTGACCCATCAAACTGCTCAACTCAGGTCTCCTGTGTCCAGGAAGGATGAACTGAGCCTGGACTGGAGCAGGGAAGGGGCTACTGGATAAAATAGGGCAGGAGAGCCAGTTGGGCAAGAGAGAACTGGAAGAACCTTGCTTTGGCCAGCAAAGCAGAGGCTGGAGATGGCTGTGATTGCTGTCTAGAAATAGATCAGGGTGGAAACAGGAAGGGAAAGAGCTATTTCAGCCAAAGGCCAGTGCTGGCAAAAGAACGGAGTGGTATAGGAAATGACCACAAATAAATTCAGGCTGGAAATTACAGCAGCCATTGGAGCATCTGCTTGAGGAGGCTTCCAGTGGGGATAGTGAGGTTTTGGCAGTCTGAGTGGCTGAGCAAGTACCAGGTGATGGTCTGGAGCCACTGCATCCAGACTGGGCATCACCAGTCCCTGGGTGTGTGGGGAACATTGGGATGTCCCCTGAGAAATTTCCTGTTGGGGCTGGGGTTTGCCAGCAAAGCTGGCACCAGCCAGGAGGACCCGTGTGGCTGCTGGTGGCAGTGCTGTTCCTGGGGCTGCTGGTGGCAGCCTGGGTGGTTGGGGCCATCCCTGAGCTCACTGTGGCCACTGCTGTGCCCTTGAGTGTGTGGGGCCGTGGCCACAGCTCCCCTTCTCCTCCTCTGCCCCAGCAGTGCCCCTCCTGCAGCTGCTGGGTGCAAGTGGTGCTGTGACCTCCCAAATCCCTTAAAAAATCCCTCCAACCTCCTTGGCCTCCACTTCCAGAGCAGCCAGGCACTCAAATGCACAGAGGTTGGGATCACAGTCTGCCCATGCCACTGGAATCCTGCCAAGCCTCTGCCTCAGCTTTCCCTGCTGTGAGTCCTCGCTGTCACCAGCTTTGCTGTGCCTGAAAAATGGAGAGGGAAGAGGTGGTCTGGGCACTGATAACCCTGGGAAAACTGCCCATTTCCCCCTCTCTCTCCTGCTGACATAGCTGAAGATAACAAGACATCTTCCCCCAGAACTGGGCTGGTGATGGGGAAAGAAGTCTTGTTCTCCTGTAGGAAAGGAGCTTGCCTCTTTTGCATTCCCTGTGACGAGGACCTCGGGGAAAGCCTGTGTTTTTTGGGCAGGAGCCAGTTTCAAAGGCAAGCAGTCCTGACATGAGTGGCAGGTACCCAGTGGCATCTTGGCAGGGAGCTGAAGCCCAGCCAAGCTTGGTCTGAGGGTTGCACGATGCCTCGAGGACTGATGCCACGGGAGGTGGTGCTGTCAGAGCAGAGCACAGTGGCCTGGGTGTCTCTGCAGGGATTCCCCTGTGTTGTTCCTTCCTCCCTGTGCTTGCTTCTCCCGTGGCCCTAAAGAAAGGGGCTGGCTGTGAACTGGGGCTCTTGAAAGAGCAGGATCTTGGGAGGATGTGTGTGGTTTCCCCAGCGCCAAAGGAGGAGAGCAGTGAGTCCTTCCAGATGCTTCCAGAGCCCTCTGCGTGTGCCAGGTGCTCCTTGTCACTGAGATCACTGCCTACAAAATCCCCTGTCCCAGTGGCTGTGCTGGGGGGTGCTGGGTGTCCCCATCACCCTGACACCGAGCCCAGGGTGATGGGGACACCCAGATGAAGATCCCACTGGAGGAAGACTCCGGCACGGTGACTTTCCTTCCTCGGAACCGCGTTTCTCCCGTCGCAGAGCCTCGCCTCATCCCCTGCACTGGCCGACCAGGAGACGTGGTGCCAATGACTCAGATGAAGATGAGGGCTTAATTAGCACAGGGAGAAGGGGGTAGAGAGAGAGAGAGAGAGAGGGAGAGAGGGAGAAAAGAGAAAGAGTCTTTCATTGCAAGAAGATTGATACCACCTCCCCCAGACAGTCACGTTCTGCCGCATCACCCTCAGCCCGGCGTCATGTGCACCGTGCCTGACACCAGAGGACAAATGGGGCCTGGGAGGGACAGAGGGGCACTGCTTTATTAAAACCTCTGGTAAATTAATGTCTGGAGGCACTGAGCAGGGCTTTGCAGCTGTTCTGCACTCAGAGCTGCCGTCTGGTCTCAGCTCCTCGGCTTTGGGGGATGTTCCTGTTGGTGGGATGGTGTCTGCAAGGTGCTGGTGGTGTTTGGAGGTTTCCCACCACGCATGGAGGGACAAGCATTGGCTGCCTCTTCTTTAGATGCCACCTTCCCTGGCCTTAAGGCACCCTGTAAATCCGTGCTCGGCAGGCCCTGCTGCCGTGGGGCTGCTTTGCCCCATCCTGCATGGGAGCCCTGAATCAAACTGCTGGGGAAAACACGCTCAGGGTGACCCCTCGCCCTCAGCACCCCACTTTTGGGCTGCAGGACTGCACCTCCAGCCATACCCATCTCTTACAGTCTCTGCGAGGATGGTTGGAGAGGGAGGAGGAGAGCGGTGCTGCCTGAGGAGGACTGGAAACTGGAGAGTATGGCTGGTGCAGGGTGCTGAGGGGTGCCAGGGCTCTTCTGGTGGGGATGATTGCCCAGCAAGGCTTGGCAGGCACGGCCACATCACCCCCAGGAGCCTGGTGTGGTCAGCCTGGAGCACTGCAGTTGACACACCCTCCCTCTGCCCTGCTGTTGAAGGTGATGTCACACGTGTGTTTTTTTTCTCTCTCCCCTCCAGACCAATGATGCCTTAGGAGCCACCTGGAACTGGCTGTACTTCATCCCCCTCATCATCATTGGATCCTTCTTTGTCCTCAACCTTGTCCTGGGAGTTCTGTCAGGGTAAGCAGTGTGGTCATTCCCTCCGAGCTGTGCCTGTCACACGTCTGTGGCACCTGAGGCTGGTCCCTGTGTCCCTCCATCCCCTCCATCCCTGCCTGCCCCCCAGCAAGGCATTCCTCCTTGGCTATGCTTGGTTCTTTCTCTCCCTGGAGAGCTGGGAAAGGGACAGCCTTGAGGATATTTATTATCATTGTTACTTCACCTCGATGAAGATCTTGTGCTTTTGAGAAATGGGAGAAATGGTTCATGGGGGTCTTCTGGCTGCTTGGGAACCTGCAAGTGGGGAGAGACACGGTGAGGGCTCCGTGAAAATGTGTTTGTGGTGGGTTGGGATGGGGTTGGGGAGTGATCCAGAGCGCCTCTGTGCTGTGACCAGGAGGATGTGCCCTGCACTGGTGGGGTGCAGACTGGTGGAGGATAGGGGTGCTTGGGGTGCACACGGATAAGCCCAGAAGATAAGGAAGTAAGGACAAAGCAGCTATCCCTGTCCTTCCCAAGGGGAAGGCAGTTTTAATCCAAGACATTAAGCCGGGTTTGGAGACAAAAACTCTTCTTGTCTCCATGACAATGAACTGTGGTTGCATCAGCACATCCTCAGCTGCTGGCAGGGGCTGGTGAACGGGAGCATGCCCTCTCCTGCACTGGGGGAAGACGTGGGCTCCTCTCTTCTGATTGAAGCAGGTAATTTTTTTAGCTAATTATGCATCGTGGCAAAATGCAGAAGTCATCATAGCACTGGTTTGGCCAGATGGAAAGCCCTTAGAGGCAAGGGTCAGGCTGGAGAACGGCCTTGGTGGTCTCTGTCCCTTTCCTGAGTGTCCCTAGAAGTTCAGGTGTGGTGACGGTGGTGATTTCAGGAGTTCCTGGAGCGGCAGGTGGGGGTCTGTGATTGAGCTGAATTTTCCCAGCTCTCATTCTGGGGTCTGGGTGAGTCCAGGGGCTCTGGGCACAGGCTGCAGGAAGGGGCTCGCGTTGCCTCACAGAGAGGGAACCCCCATGGGGGATGAAGATATCCGAGCAGCGCTGGGTGGAATTTGTGCTTCTCATGCCACATCCAGCTTGGGCATTTGGGCAGAGTCCAGCTGGGTCTCGGTGGCAAGCAGGAGCTTTCCTAAAAAAGCCTGGAGAAGGAAAGTTAGGAAGCTGGGAGAGCCCCTTATTGCAGCGTTGAATCGTGCCAGTGTAGCATGTTGTGAGGCTTTAGGTGCTGGGGTGATGCTGAAAGCAGCTTGGGGACACAAGCCAGACACTGGCCAGAGAACCACAGCAGGGCTGGTGGAATGCCAGGCCATGCCCTGGCCCAGCTTGGCGCTTCCCTGCACCAGGAGTGCCCGAGGCAGCTGCTCCCGTGCCCGCTGAATGGGATGCAGTTGTCTAAGGACTCTTCCCAGGCACTGGCTGGCATTTCCACTGTTTGTTTATTGCTGATAGGGTTTGTACCGGGGAAGGATGCAAGTGGGTGGGTGGCCTAATTGGCAGTGGAGATGCTCCTGTGGTGTGGCAGATATCCAGGGTAGAGCAGGACTGCTCAGCTCCCCGGAGGTGGCCAGCTGGGCTCTGCCACTGTCCAGGCGTGTCCCCCTGCCTGGGCATGGCCACATCCTCTGTGGATGCAGCTCCTTGGCTGGGTGAATCATCCAAAGCTGCTGCTGGAGTTGTGGAGGAGTAGGACCTAAGGCAGGAGAAGGTATTTGTGCACACAAATGATGTGTGTCCTTGAGTGCCACAGGAAGGGCCTCGTTCCTTGCTCTGTTTGCTGAGCTCTCCTTGTTTTTAGCACTCACTGCAACCCTCTGGTGCTGGAAGGGAGCACCTGGCTCTGCTGGGGGATGGGAGGTGTGACCTTTCCATTGCCCAGCTCTGAGCTGGATGCACAGGCCACCCTCACTTGTCCCGTGGCTCTGCTGAACTGAGAAGAGATGGTCACTTTGGGAATGAGCTCCATGGAAACACCTCCACCGAAGGAATGCTCTCCCTGGGAGTTACACCACTGCTTTTGGGAAAGCCAGGCTGTGCTCAGCTGGGATCGTGGCCACTGGGAGCCTCCTTGCAGAAACCTGGCCCCACACAGCTCGCAAACCACACCATCTGCATCGGTGGATAACAAGGTTATCCACTCGGGATTTCCAGCAATTCTCCTCAGGGTTCACACTCAGGAGCTGCTGCTGAGCTCCCTCTGCTCTCACCTCATCTGGGCAGCAGCTCCCTTTGGGGAAACAGCCCCAAAAACCCGGGGTGGGTCCCAAATGCAAAGAGGCTGCAGGAGGACATTTGTGCATTTCACTCGCCACCAGCAGAAGTTTTCCAGAGCCCAGATTTAGCAACCTCCTGGTAGCGATGAGCATCCCTCCCAACAGTCAGTTCCCCAACTGTTAAGCTGAGGCATGACCTCTGTGATGTAAACAGCCTGGATCCATCTGCTCCTGAAAGCACAAAGTATGGGGGAGAGGAAAAGAAATGGTTTTCATCACAGCGAGGCTCCTGGGTTTTTCTCCCTAAATACGCACAGGCACACACGCACTGGAATTGCAGGCGACTCTGTTGAGAGGAGATGGGCCTTGGAGAGCCAGTTCTGCTGTGGCTTTGGCATTTATTACTGTGGCTATTAACTTTCCCCCTCTGTGGGTGCAATTATGGATCAATTAATTCTGACTGAAAGCAGGAAGAGATTAAAAAAAAAAAAAAAAATTGGCCCCGTTCCTCTTTGGGAGCAGGTATGGAGCTCAAGGAGATGTGACTGCTCAGCTTTTAAAGCTGCATGAGCTACTGAGATAATCCTGGAAGAAGAGAGTCAGTGGGAGCAAGTGAGGATGGAGCATCCACTGAAACTCTGTTTTTTACCTGACACTGCCTTGTGGCCTGAGGAGCTGCGTGTGCTGGAGATCTGCAAAGATCTGCTCTCACTTTTTTTTGTGAAATTGTTGAGTTTTGGGGTTTTTTCCCTCAGCTGTTTCTCGTATAAAGCAGTTTGAACATGTGTGTTTGGGCTCTGTCTCTGGAGCAGCAGAGTCCCGATGAGCGTCATGCTGCCCTGTCCCTGCAGCTGGTGTCACATGCCAGTGGCAGTAGTGCCACCCCAGGAGTGACCCCTGCCACCAGGACAGGTCCTAGTGACTGCAGAAGCCCTGCCTGCTTTGCCCCTCCTGGCAAGAAGATGGCTTGTGTCTAGTTTGGGAGCAAGAAGAGGAAGGAGTGCGGATAAAAAACAAGCCGTGCTTGGAGGTGTAGCACTGAGGACTCACGCAGAGCTTCCTGAGGACTCATCCAGAGCTTCAGCACCAAACAGGCTGCATTTTGACTCTTTCCCACCTCCCTTTCCACAGCCTCTGCAGAAAAAAAAAAAAATTTGGTTTGCAATCACCCTCCTCCATTCATTGCAGCATCATCCTTCTGTTGAGAGCTGGGAGATTCCATCCCCATCCCCAGCATCCAGCCCCTCTCCAGGGTGTCAGAGCTGTTGTGATCACTGGTATTTCTGGTCTGCAGAAATAGCAGAGTGGGTGCAGAGTGGAAGGAGATGCTGCCCAGCTGAGGAGAAGACCTCTGGAAGCTAATGGCAGAGCAAGAAGTCGAGCAGGATGGCAAGAGAAACGAAATCTGTCTGCCTTGTACCAAACAGGAGAGTAATTTAAATCCTCCTAATTGCCTCCACTCATCCTGGTGATGTTAAGTCTTTTCTCCCTTTAAGTCTTTTCTGCCCCCCACCCCCAGCTCTTACACTAAGCCTTTGAAAGAAACGACTAATGTTATAATTAAAGGATCAATTTGGCAAGATTTCTTTGTCTTAAGATCTTTCTTTCAGGTTGGGTTAGCACGGCGTTCCCAGTCTCTGGAGAGCTTTCTTCAGTTCCTTCAGGAGCCTTCTGTACCATCTTCAGAAATCTTTTCACTTCAGTTAATTTGACTTTTTTTTCCCCATCCAATTTGGATGCATAACAAACGATGAATAAAATTAAGTTTTATAGCAATTAATAATAAGGGTGTTGAGGGAAGAAATGTACATTTTCAATGGAGAGAGGGTTCTTTTCACTGGCTCCACACAAAAACCTGGGCCCCACGTGGTTGAGCAGGATCTAGTGCTTTCAAGCCAAAAAAACACTGGGAAGAGGATTAATGTCTGTGAGATTCATGGAGGGAGAAGTGGGAGACACATCACGATGCAGAAAAGCTTGTGGGGAGACCATAAATTCCCAGCAAGATGCCAACAAACAAAATTCTTTGCTGCAAGAATGGTCAGGAGTCGGATCAGGCTGCCCAGAGGAGCAGTGGAATCGCCACCCCTGGAAGCATTCAAAAAACACGTGGGTGTGACATTTAGGGACATTCTGCAGTGGTGAACACGGTGCTGTTGTGTTCATAGTTGGATCTGAGGATCTTCAGCTTTTCCAACCTGAATGAGAAAACCTGTGGTTCTACGCCCAAGAAACACGGAGTTGGAAGTACGAAAGCTTGGAAGCGTCACGTCGGCTTTTCCCTGGAATGGTTGTAGGATCTCAAAGATGAGATGTGAAATGCCTTCACTCACGTTGTGCTTGGTTGAGATCCCTTTAGAAGGGAGGAGTGGGTGTCAGGAGGAGGGGGCTGTGACTCCTCCAGCATCCCAGGACCCCCAGCACCACCATGGGATGCACGAGAAACGTCCACGCTCGTCACTTTGTCCTGCGGAAGCTTTGTCACCACCGTGGTGTTTGAGCATGGGCCAGGCAAAGGAGCCTTGGGGACCTTCATCTCTATTCAGCAGGCAGGTGGGCATCCATATTCAACATTCCTCTCTGCTGTGCTCTGCTGGGCCACCTTTCTGCCAAGGGCTCCAAGCCCCGTGCAAACAAGCTGCCTGACAAGAGGCATGCGTGGCTGCTCTGCCAGATCCTCTGCTGCTACAGGGAATAATGACTCCTCTCACAGCCAGCTGGGTGAGAAGAAGGAAAAAAAGAAAAAAAAAAAATCCACAACAAAAAGATGACTCGCTGACTCTCCCCTTTGATTTCTGCTGGCAAATTATTTGCCGGCATGGCTCCGCTGCTTCGAAATTGCTCTTATTCCTGCCTCCTTGCAAACCTGCTCCGTGGACTGCCCGTGGTCTGCGGGCTGTGGGTGAAAAGGCTCCGTTTTGATCCTCTCAACAGAGCACTCAGCAGACAGTGCCTGCTTACAGGTTGCTTTCGGAGCTGTTTGTTCCAGGTTATGGTAATTTCTGTCCCCATGGTTGATGGCAGCAATGCAGTGATTTGAGCCGGTGGATGGCTTTGGAGATGCCCAGTTCCTCCAGGAGCAGCTCCACCCTGGCAAGGGAGTTCTGGGCACTGCTGTTGGGTGAAGAAGGCGTTGGTTGGAGTGCTGGAAGCTCCTGGGAAGTTAATGTGACGAGAGGTTGAAAATGGATGTGGGGTTTTTCTTTTTTTTCCATACTACATCTCACCTGCAGTACTGACCACGCGCCTTTCATCGGCAGATCGCCCGCAAAAGGAGACTATAAAGATGTTCTCTGCTTACAGGGGGGATAAAAACTGGAGCATAGGAGGGAAAGGGAGGAGTGACATTTTCCCAGCACTGCACGAGCCAGTGGGAGTGATTGTGAACAAAGCCCGGGGCTCTTGAAGCACCGAAGCTGCGCTGCTCATGCCAGCCCTGCCTGATAAGAGTGAAACACAATCTCAAGCTCCCATCTCTGCTCCTTGCTGCTGGAGCTGCCAGGCCCTCTGCCACCCTTCTGCAGCTTCTCTGCAGTGTGGGCTGAGCGTGCTATTGCTGCCTTTGGTGCAGCATTGCAGACAGAATTCTCTGGGCAGTGGGACAGCGATGCAAACCTTGGTGGTGTTATCCTTGGAAAAATATGATGAAATGGAGAGTATACAGCTGGATTGTTTGTGGCTGTCTTCTCTGCTCCTGTTGATGCAGCCCAGCACCCTGTTGGCTTTCTTTGCTGCAGCAGCACACTGCTCACTTGTCCCTAGGACCTGCAGGTCCCTTTCCACAGAGCTGCTCCCCAGCTGGATAGGTCCCAGCCTGTGCTGCCCTCCTGGATTTTGTTCTCCCATGTCCAAGACCTCACATTTGTATCAGAGAATGGCCTGGATTGGAAAGGACCTTGTAAAGATCATCTTGTTCCAACCCTCCTGCCATGGGCAGGGACACTTTCCCCTAGACCAGGTTGTTCCAAGCCCCACCCAACCTTGAATGCTTCAGGGAGTGGGGCAGCCACAGCTTCTCTTCATAAGGTTCTCATTAGCCCACTCTTCCAGCCTGTCCAGGTCTTCCTGCATGATTGTTCTCCCTTCTGAAGTGTCCACTTCCCCACTCAGTTTGATATCAGCACGCTTGGCCTTGGAGAAATCCGGGTGGACAACCACAAGCTTTCCACAGGGAGGAAGGTACCCACCAGCATCTGCCCCTTCTTAACTGGGACAGTGATGTAATGGGTAATCTCAGGGCTGGTATCTCCCAGCTCCTTCCCTGTCACCAACAGCTTGTCAGCTTTTCCTTCCCCAGCTCGTGTGACTGCCAGCACTCTATAAATGTGCTCTCTTTAGCAGCGTCAGCTCCCACTGCGGGTTTGTCACACCGCGGTGACACAGAGCTCCTGCCTGAGTGCACAGGGATGATCAGAGCTGCTGGGCAGGGAGTACAAGGAATGGGGTGTTTCTGTTTGCCTTTCTTTCTGTATCCTTCCTCTTCACCATTTAGTGCTTCAGAGAAGGCTTTCTCGAGACAACACGGCTTTGTGAAGTGTCTTGGTTTGGAAAGACAGGTGTGTGCCAGGGAAAGCTGGAGCTTGCCTTGGAATGGAGAATGTAAACCCTCTCCCTCCAGATTATTGTAATTTTGCAATTAAAGGGGCTTTCAGGCAAAGACATGGGAATAGGAATAACAGTTCTTTACTAGAAATATTAAAAATACAAATGTAATAATAAAAAACCCCGCCCCAAAAACAGCAAACAAAAAAAATCCTAGAAACACTGACAGAGTCAGAATATGACCTGACACCCTGTTGGTCAGGGTGTTGGGAGCAGTCCAAATAAATCCTCCTGGAGTGACAGATGTGGTTCTGTTGGAGTAGAGATGATCCTGTAGAAATGGTCCAGTTGTGGTGTAGATGGGTCTCATCTTCCTCCAGGAATCCAATGGAAAACAGGATACCTGGTGTTCCTGGGTCTCAGTTTTTATCCAGGTAGGAATGCTGGGCTCCTCCCCTGGGTGCAGCATCTCCCCATGGATGATGGAATTGTCTCAGCCCTGCAGTGAGCCTCGATGGCCCATGAACAGCAGAGATCCCCTGCAGGGAGGATGGGCCCTGGAAGAGATGAGGACACTGCCCCAGCTGGTTTAACAGCTGCCCATTAACAGAAGGCACCTACCCCTGGAGTTCTGAGGAATGTGTTATACAAGAGATAAAGAAAACACCTCCCCAGCTGATTTCAACAGATGGCAATACACACTGTTGGTTACATATTGCAACCCAAGACATTGAGGAATCATAGAATAGTTTGGGTTGGAAGGGACCTTTAAAGGCCACCTGGTCTAAGCCCCTGCAATGAGCAGGGATGTCTTCAACTAGACCAGGTTGTTCAGAGCTCTGTCTGGCCTGGCCTTCAATCTTCTTTGACTCTGGCAGTTCAACTGAACTTAATCAAGCAATTACCCTCCCTGAAAAACTTGTGGTCTCCTTCAAAGCAGGCCTGTGAAGGAGGAAACCTTCCCCTGCAGAGGTTTTTGTACCTTTTGGCCCCCTGCTGCTGCCTGTGCCATGGGCTCAGTGCAGCAATCCCAGGCTGCAGTTCCAGTCCTGCCTGTCACCGTGTGTTTGGGTTGAGGCTCCAGGTTACAGACTGTGCACTCAGTTCAATGCTCTCACTTCAGTTCCTTTGCACCTCTTGGGTAAATACCATCTGATCCCCCCGCTTTGCAACTGTCTCAGCTGTGTTTGCCACACCGTCTGTTGTCAGTTCTGTCCCATAACCTTCTCTGACACCCTCCTGGAGTCTCAGAGGCAGTTCTTCCTCAGATTGTGGTGCTCAAACCTGAAGTGGAGCCATGAGCCGAGACCTGAGGAGAGCAGCAGTGTTAACCCATGTCTTACAGATGGTCTCTCTTGTTATGCATCCCGTTATATTTGGGTTTTATTCATAGCAGAGTGGCGCTGCTGCCTCATCCCCAGTGTGTAATCCAGTATTTCTCTGGTTCCCACCCTGTCCTTTCTGCTGCCTGAAGTTGTTTTAAGGCTGATTTGATAACTGGTGTGCTGGAAGCTTCTTTAATAGAGGCAAGAGGTGATGAATTGACGGGTCTGAAGATAGATGGTTTGTTGTTTCAAAGCAGGGAGGCCACAACATTGATGTCACCAGCACTATTTAATTCACTACCTATTTAAGATGGACTAAAAAGTAAAAAAACCCTGGATTGCAGTAGTTGTGATGCTCTTTTCTCTTAAGTTGTTTTTTGTTCTTGGTTTTCTTGTAGTTGGTTTTTTGGGTTTTTTTTTTAAGAGGGGACCCATTTTCAAGCTGCTTCCATGAGTGGTTCTCCTGCTGAAACCACACCTGGGCTTTCCAGTCCTTAGAGCAGAGAGCATTGGACTAAAAACTGTGACTTTCCTGGTATGAGGGTGGCTGTGGAGGCCTGGAGAGGAATGTGGCTGAGCATGGTGGTGTCCCCAAGGGTCTCCTGCCATGAGCACAGATGCCCTCAGGCCACATGAGGGAAATGCCAAGGCTCTGGAGGAGAATTTGCAGGTGGAGGAGGAGCGAAGCCCCTGTGCTCCCATTGCCCCAGCAGGCTGGGCACAGGCTGTGGGGGAATGGTGCCCATGGGAGCAGGGGGACAGATGGCACATTGATCCCCAAAACCCACCAGGGCTTCAGCAATTGCCTCTAGAGCTCTCTGAGTGTCTCTGGCTTCACGAGGCTGGGCAGAGAGGGGCTGCAAGGTTGGCATCAGGGGTCTTGCCTGTTAGAGGGGGATATTTCTGAGCTGGAGCCATCGGGATTTGGGGCCAGAAAACCCGTGTGGACATGCAGAGGTGTTGCTGGTGGAGACTGTGCAATCTGCTGGGGTGCTCTGAGCCCCCTTGCAGGGACCCCATGGGGCAGCACCGCCCTGGGCTCCTTGCAGGGCAGGATTGAGCCATCCCTGGTGAGGTAACCCCAAGAGAACAGGAGCACAGCCCTTCAATGGGAGGCAGGCACCCGCTCTCTGGGCGATGCCAGGCTGCCCTGAGTGTGACTTGGAGCCTTCCCAAGCAGCTGTCAGTCAGCATGGCTGGCCTTGTTCTCACTCACACACAGCATTATCCCTACCCGCTGCTGCAAATTGGCTCTGAGCAATCCCTGATCTGTCAGCATCGCCTACCCACTCTCAGATGTCACCAGCCCCCGCTGCTGCCCTGCTCGGCAACGTGTCTCTCTGAAATGTAATAATTCATTAACTTGAGATTAACTTTTTTTTTTTTCCTCTTCCCCCCGCCACCAACCTCCCCTTTCTGCCACCCCTTCCTCCTTCTAATGGACAAAAGCAATTAAGCTCCATTAGGGATCAAGTGAGTGGGAAGTGACTCCCTCGGAGATGCTGTCACAGCTGCATGGACCCTTGTCCCTGAGTGTGTGTGGCACCAGCCTCCTCTAAATTAGTGCTCCACGGGCAAAAGGGCTGGCTGGGGAGAAAGCGTTGATGGATGAGCATCTTTTCCAATGCCCCCATTCCCTTCTGCAGGAAAAGGTGGCTTGAGGCTCAGCTGGTCCTCCTGGGTGGCTTCCATGGTAGGCACATGATGGTGGTTTCAAAAGGAGCTGGAGGGCAGAGGGATGGGCAAGCAGGAAGCAGTAGAGGTTGTGGCCAGGTTCCCAGCTGGTACAAACCAGGAGGAGCTTCCCAAGCTCTGCCAGTTGCACACAAGCTGAGAAAGTTGGGGTTGTTCAGCCTGGAGAGGAGAAGGCACTGGGGAGACCTTAGAGCCCCTTCCAGTGCTCCAAGAGGCTTCCAGAGAGCTGGAGAGCTTCCAGACTTTGGATGAGGCCATGGAGTTACAAGACAAGGGGGAATGGCTACCCAGTGACAGAGAGCAGGGTTGGATTAGAACTGGGGACAAATTCCTCCCTGTGAGGGTGGTGGGACCCTGACACAGGTTTGCCCAGAGAAGCTGTGGCTGCCCTGTCCCTGGAAGGGTTCAAGGCCAGCTTGGATGGGACTCTCAGCATTCTGGGGTAGTGGAAGGTGTCCCTGTCCATGGCAAGGAATGATGTGGTCTTTCAGGTCCCTTCCAACCCAAATTGTTCTAGGATTTGATATCTATGGGGTCTGGCAGTAGTGCTGCCAAGGCTGCCGTGGAATTACGGCCCGTGGCGCAGAGCGGGGAGGAGCAGAGGACCAAAAGAGGAGGACAGGCAACTTCCCCTCCAACTCTGACTCCAAACAGCGTCTTCTCATTCCTTGACATCCCAAATTCACAAACAAAGGGTGGTGAGGGCTGATAGGACAGCCCAAAATTCTCCTGCCTTTCCTCCAGCTTAGAGCAAGGAGGTGTTTTGGCGTGGCATGCCCAAAACCGAGTGCATTTCACTGTTGGCTGGCGAGGTCCTTCCTTCTCCCCCATCTCCTCCCACCCTCCTTCCCTTCACTTAGGCTGCTTTTCTCTTCTTTTCCTTTTGTTCCCTCCCCCCTCTGCTTCCCTGCCCCAGGAAGAAAGTCTCATTTCAGTCTGAAAGCCAGTGCTGGAGGGGGAGTCATTTGACACTTAATGCCAGAGCGGCAGGAAACTTCACCTTCCTGGGGTGGAATTAAAAGCGCTTGAATTGTCTGGGGATCTTAAACAAGAGATGCAGGGAACATTCCGGGCTCTCCACACAAACACACACACACACACACACACATGCAAAAGCCCACACAGCATCAGGGTGTAATAGCTCAGCTGGGGTAATGCACTCGAACGCTCTCTGCAGCAGACAGACCAGCTCTTTCCGTTCTTTGGAATAGTTTTATTTTTAATTTTCTGAGGCCTGAGATTGCTGTTGGTCTCTGGAGAGAGAGAGATGTTCCTCTCACAGAGAGAATAGTGCTATTTGCTGTTTGTAATCACGCTTCCCTTGGAGCATCCTGGGACCGGGAAGGGGCTGAGGGCGTGGGCTGGAGTTCTGTGGATGGGGCAGGGGGTCTCTGTGCTGGTCATCACACCTGGACAGCTCTTGTGAGAGACCCTGAGATCCAGAGGAGGACAGGCATGCCTCAAGTTCTGGGAAAATACTCTGAGGAGAGGCTGGAAAGGAAAAGGATTCAGAGCAGGAGGTAAAGGCAAGGCACAGGACCTTCCCTCCTCCATCCCCTCGCTGCCTCCTCACAGTGCCCAGATTTTATTCCCTGGAGGGACACTCAGAAGCTGAGCTGGCTCTGGAGTTGGGTGGCACTGGGAGCATCCTCCCTGAATGGCAGCAGCTCTCATCTGGAGCATGCAGGACGGACCAGTCCAGCAGAGTGTTTGCTCACATCCCTCCATTCCTGCTTTTCTCCTCCCTGACCATTCCCCCCTCCTCCGGCCACGCTTTGGCTGGGGACGGTCGTGCACGTCCCCAACAATCACCTCGGTCCCTGCTCTCTGTGCCATGGTTCCCCAGCCCCCTGGGCACCCTGCTGCCCCTCTGCCTGCCTCTCACCCCTGCCTTGTGCCCTTCCCCAGGGAGTTTGCCAAAGAGAGGGAGCGTGTGGAGAACCGCCGGGCCTTCATGAAGCTGCGGCGGCAGCAGCAGATCGAGCGGGAGCTCAACGGCTACCGGGCATGGATAGACAAAGCGGGTAAAGGACGGGGACAGGGGCACACCTGGGGGGACAACGGGCACCACAGACTGCTGGTCGTGCTGGGTGGTGGGGATAGAAAAGAATTCCTGAGCCCCGGAGTGCCCAAGGTGCTCACATGGTGGTGTTGAGAGCAGGGTTGAGCTCAGTGTGATGGTCCCACCAGGCTGCAGGCATCACCGAGCTCTGGTGGGTCCTCATGTTCTGTGGCATGAAATTGTCACATTCTGTGCATGGAGCACGTTACAGCTCCAGGGAGCTGTGAACAGCAGGGCTGTCAGCTGTGCTCTGCCGTGGTTCCCTCTCTCCTGGAGTCCCCTGCAGTGGTGGGCAGTGGGAAGGAAGAGCAGTGAACAGGGAGAGGGGTTTTCCAGTTAAGTCTCCTCCTGGAGCCATCTGGAGGGGATAATCTGACCGGTTCCTACCTCGGGACTCCTGGACCTGGGCTGGGGGTGGTGGAGGTTCCAGGCTTCCTCCTGACACCAGGCATGCCAGCCCGTGGGTGTTGGTTCCCAAACTGCCACAGCCCATGTCCTTGCTTGCTCCTTGTAGGAATCAGGTCAGTGCATTCAGCTCTAAAGGGAGGATTTACACTTTCATCCAGCCTTCAGACTTGTAAAAGATGGGTGTCTTGAGACGAGTCCTGAGTGCCAGACCTCAGCTTTAGCCCTGGGCTGAGTTTCTTGAGCCCCAGACCTGCCTACAACTTTCACCTTCTTTCATGAGCTTGATGACAATGGAGGGAGAAGGGCTGATCACAAGTATTCTGTTTCTGATGCAGTGTTTAGTAGCTGCCACTTGTCACCCTCCAGAATTTGCTTTCGGGCCCTTAACCACTACTTGGTAAGAGTTTGCAATCCAGAGCCAGCCTCTGGCCTGGGGGAAGTTCTTAGGTACCAGGCAGTGACGTGTGACAGTGCCTTGTCCTGATGCTGAACTGTGTGTTTTGCGTAGAGGAAGTCATGCTGGCTGAAGAGAACAAAAATTCGGGGACCTCAGCCTTAGAAGGTAAGGCAACACCCTTAAAATGTGCCTGCCCTTCCTTCTGCCTGCCTAGGGCTGGAGGCTCAGACCCTCCAGCTGTGATGGGAGGTCTGGGGAGGCCCCAGTGGATCTGCAGCCCAAGAGAGGCTGGAGGGGAGGTGGATTGGCACTGTAACACCTGAGAGAGTGTGGAGGCTGGGAGGTGTCTGATCCCACACCAGGGACAGCTCTGGACTGGGATCACCTGGGTCTCTCCATCCTGTTACCAGACCTGAGTACTGACCACCAGCTCCTGATCCAGCGAGCTGGCTGATGGCAGAGTTGGGCCACTGGGACCCCAACACGTGTCCCTCTTGCCTTCCCAGTGCTCAGGCGAGCCACCATCAAGCGGAACCGGACGGATGCCATGTCGGGTGACGAGCACTGTGTCGACATCGCCTCCGTGGGCGAGCGGAGGCTGGCGCAGAGAAGACCTCTCCATCCAACCTTGGGTCAGTCTGCAGCTTGCTTCCCCCAGACCTCTGCCAGCTGATTGGGTCCCCAGAGTCACACCATCACGTGGAGAGTGTCACAGGCCACTCTGTCACAGTGTCACTCTGCTCGTTTAGCAGCAAACCTCCTGCTGCCCACTGTGCCACATAAAAAATTTCTGATGAGTTGTGGGGTTGAGTTGTGGGGTTGAGTTGTGCCCCATAACAGCAACGCCCGTGAGCCATCTATCCTGTCTCATGTTGCAGGAGAGGCTGGAGCATCCAACTCCTTGTTCCCCTTCTTCTCCCTTTAGGAAACCCCTCGAGTCACTCTGGCCTCAAAGGTGCCAGGATGGACAGTGCCTCCTACCTACGGCACAAGGAGCGGCTCCTGCGCATCTCCGTTCGCCACATGGTCAAATCCCAGGTCTTCTACTGGATCGTCCTGAGCCTGGTGGCTCTCAACACTGCCTGCGTGGCCATCGTCCATCACAACCAGCCAGCCTGGCTCACCCACTTCCTCTGTGAGTCCCTGGGGGAGCTCTGCTAGGGCAGGAAAAACCTTCTTGTCTCCAGTGGTTGGAGGTTGCAGCACATCCTCAGTGTTTGCCTCGAGGCACACAGGGATGGGTGCTGCCACAGTCATGCTGGTGGAGCTGGGTGGGGAATAGCCTCAGCTCCCTTCGCTGCTGATAACAAATGACCACGTACAGGTATTTAATTCAGCTTTGCCCTTGGCCCCGTGGCCACTGAGGGCTGTCTCAGCCTTGTGGGTAAACGCAGAGGAGTGTGCTGGCTTCGTGTCCTTTGGGTCTGATGTGTTTGCTGTGAAAGAGAAGCACTGCCAGTCCCAGTGGAGTTTATCCCAAACTGTGAACAGTGGTGATGGAAAGCTCTCTGGAGAGCCACCCTTGAATGTGCACGAGCCATTCAGGCGTGAATTTGCAGGGATGGGACTGGTCGTGGCAGAACACCCTGGTTAAAATCTTTGTGCAGAGCGTGGTGAGGGAATCCCAGGCTTGGAGGTGCCCAGTTATGGAGCCTCCCTGAGCCCAGCATGGGCCAGGGCACAAGGTCAGGTCTCAGAAGCGCTGCAGCCATGTCCTCTGCAGCGTGGGCTACTGCAGAGCAGCGTGGTCAGCTCCACATGTGTCACTCCTGAGCTGCTGCAGTGGGGACAGCGCTGCTTTCTCAGACGTGTTATTCTTCCTCACCTTGAAAATGTCCCTGTCAAGCCCCAGCTCTACCCAAATTTGCAGCAGTAGGCTCAGGCCTGCCTGGCTCCCAGCACACTGCGGTGTGGTACAGCAGCTGGTCGTGGTGAGAAGCATCTTCTGGGAAAGGTGAAGAGCCAGGCTCTTGCCTTTTAAATGTTCATGAAATAGCTGGAAAGGCTTTTCACTGGCTCTTGGCTGTTCGGCTCTGTCTCCCTGGCCAAATTCCAGCCATGCAATGATTTTAATCCAGGTTGATAATATTCCCCTACAGTGTGATGTGGGTGATGCCTTTGTAGGCTCCTCAGCCGCTGTGCTTTAATGCCAGGGAGCTGCTCTGCTCCGTGCTGGCCGTGTCTGGTCCTCTCAATCCCCTGGGACACTGGTGCATCTTCCCTGAATGATTAACTCATGGGCTTGATGCTCTGTTATGTACGGTTTAGCTCCTCACAGCTAAAATTCCCTCATCCCAAACCCTTGGAGTTGGGGGATGCAGCGTTGTCCCATCTCTGTGCTTTGCTGGATGCTCAGCTGGTGGGTGCATGCAGCGTGCTCCACACAGCTCAGTGCCCCAGGCACGCTTGGGTTTTGTCTTCCAGACTATGCAGAGTTCCTGTTTCTTGGGCTCTTCCTTCTGGAGATGTCCTTAAAGATGTACGGGATGGGGCCACGCCTTTACTTCCATTCTTCCTTCAACTGCTTCGACTGTGGGGTGAGCGGCCCCGGGGGTGCTGTGGGTGTGGGGGGAGATGCTTGGCATCAAGGGGGAGATCAGGATGGCCCTCACAGTGGGCAGGGAGCACTTTCTACCAGGACAGCCCGAGACACCAGGTCCTGGATTGGGTGGTGGGTGCCTCGTCCTCGAGGATGTTCAGATTGCCTGCAGCAGCCCATCCTTAGCCCGCCTTTGACTTGTGCCTGTGTCTGCTTCTCAGGTCACAGTGGGAAGCATCTTCGAAGTGGTTTGGGCTATATTCAGGCCGGGAACCTCTTTTGGGATCAGCGTCCTACGAGCTCTTCGCCTCCTGCGGATATTTAAGATAACCAAGTGCGTGCCCACCATCAGTGCCTGCCATCCACCCTCCATCTCAGACTGTGGCCCAGGTCCAGTCTCTCCTGCTCTCCTGCTGATGGAGTCAGCATCCCTGCCAGTGCTCCAGCAATATCTCTGTTTTCTAGGTACTGGGCATCCCTGAGGAATTTGGTGGTGTCGCTGATGAGCTCCATGAAATCTATTATCAGCCTGCTCTTCCTCCTCTTCCTCTTCATTGTAGTCTTTGCCCTGCTGGGAATGCAGCTCTTTGGAGGCAGGTATGTCCTTTCAAGGCTGAGGAACAGGGGTTTCTTGGTGTTAAAGCCAAGTGATGACACCCTCTTTAGGAGCCCAGCAGGACTGTGTAGCCTTCTCCCTCAATCTCTTCCCACACAAAAATTCCTGCTCAAGGGCTGCCTTTGGGCTGTGTGGGACCTTCCAGCCAGAGGACATCCTGGTTTCTGGCACCAAATGCTCAGGAGACCTTTTCTGGAGTGGGGAAAGATCCTCCTAAACACAAGAGAACCAATAGCACAGCAGCCAGGGGTTTGGTGGCCTTTGGTATTCCATTCATGTTCACCTGCTTCCCTTTCCAGGTTTAACTTCATGGATGGGACTCCATCGGCCAACTTTGACACCTTCCCTGCTGCCATCATGACGGTGTTCCAGGTAGGAGCTGGGCTGCCAGGAGGCTCAAGCAAAGGGACTTGGGACCACCTGATCACTCCCCCGTGGCTGGAAGGGTTTCTTTACACCAAATAAATTCCCCTCTATCAGCTGTTGCTTCCTCCCTCTCCTGCACAAAAGAGTGGACAGAAAGAGATGGAAACTCTTCCACCTCTGTGGCAGAAGATGAAGAGTTTCAGAACTCTTCTGGGGAGGCTTTAAATC